>CAUYQG010073561.1:0-11637 GCA_963574415.1 Tarsius wallacei
ACCCTACTCCAAGATACTCTCTTTCCAGACTGCCCCCACACCCTCCTCAGGGGCTGGGCTTGCTACAGAGGAAGGCGGCGAGGCTGTCGACATACGTCACATGTAACTGCATCCACTGCCTGACTGCCCAGGAGGTGTATAGTTGGCTGTTAAGAAAGTATTATATTCCAAAGAACTTGTGAAAGTCCTATGCTTCAACACTGCTGTGGAACAGAAAAGAAGACAAATCCAAGGAGACTCTAGAAATCCAGATTTTCCCTATCTTCTCCTGTTTCTCTTTCTTCCTGAAGTCACAAGTTTCGAATGGGCTGCAGGATTAAAAATCTCCAGCATATCAGCCCAGGTGCCTGGCACCTCTCAGACCTGGCCGAGGCGTTCTAACGAGGAAGGGCACTGTGGCCCTGGCACAGCAGGAGGCCAGCAGTCCTGCCCAGAGAACTGCAGAACACATTAAGAACTGAAATGGTGCACAGGGAGGGGGCGTCACATGGCTCTGTGGTTGCAGGCGTGGGCTTTGAACCTTGAGCAAGCTGCTTAAGTTCTCTGGGACTCAGTGTCCTCTTCTCCAAGCGGTGACAATAATGGCACCAGCTTACAGGTCTGATGAGGGACATCATGCAGAAGCTATCTGTGCTACAGGTGGCCTGTGCCAGTCAAGCTGGTCACCTGTACCCTGTTCAATGAGGCGTCTTTGCCGACTGTGCACTTGAATGTCACAGCAATGCCACACTCTGTCAGGGTTGCTGGGGGCACCCTCTCAATTGCAGGCTCATCTCACTGCAGATGGATCTGCGGACCAGCACAGCCTCCAGGACCACTGCAAACAGGCCCGGCATCTCCGACCCTCAAAACCCAGCACACTGCCCTAGCTCCTTTCTTGCTTTGTGAGTACACATGTTCAGGCTCACCTTAGATTTCAGATTCAAATTGTATTAAGTAAAGCGCAGAGAGCTCTCATGCTGGCCAGGGTCCCGGACACTTCTTGCCAAGTGTGTCACACGGTGTGTTTGGAGGAGCGGTGTGTTCTCACAGGACTGGGTCTGCATCCTGTTAATACCATCTGAGGGACGCAAGAATGCTGTCTGAGGCTCCTCGTCTTCACACAGAAAATGGGTAAAGGCCTTCTCACGGGAAGCTCTGGAAACAAAGCAGCAAACCCGAGCCCAAACAGCAGAGGACCCGTGCTCAGCAAACAGCGCCAATCACTGTCCCTCAGGACAGCTGCACCTTCTCAAGGCCCAGACTGACACTTTTATTTTCTAGAAAGCCCCCTCCCAACCTGCTCCCCACTTCTTAGCTTGGTCTCAGAACTTTCTTCAGACCCCCAGGATCCTCTCCACCACAAATACTTGAGGAACACATGGCTAGGTTCAGAGCACCCACTGGGCTATGTGACTGCTGGGTCCAATCTGTGGTCAACTACTCCACCAGCTGCTTTTGGCCACCTTGGTTAACAGCGCTGTGTCCCACATGTTTCATTTTTAAAATGGAAGGAAGACTTACCTCCCTACGGGTTACTGTAGGGAGTAAATGAGGTGACACACGCAAGGATGTTGAGCAGTGCCGGGCCCCGCACACACACACCCCACCACACTTGCTACTGCTATCAAGTGGAATGTGGGCACAGGGAGGAAGACCAAGGCCCACCCATTCTCTGTCCTGCCCTGTCCTGGGGCCACTCTGCCCTCCTCTGACGTCCCCCTGCCAATCTTATCTACTCTATGAGGACAGAGTCCTGTTTGATCCATCCATTATCCTTTCCTCAGCATCCAGCATACTCGGTACTGATATTCAAATGAATAAGTGAGTGAATTTCTTCAAACTCCTGACCTAGCTCCCTACTTCCTATCTGGTCAAAACACAGACTCCACTGTGACCCAGGCTTGCAGGAGCAGGGGCGTGCTCTCTCTTCTCTGGCTGGGGAACCGGCTCACGACCTCAGCACCTGTGACTCGGAAGCTGAGCCACGCAACGCAGCAACGTTGTCCCTTCTCCATGCTGCTGGCAGCAAGGCCAAGCCCTTGTCCTCAGGCCTGGGCCACTGTCGCACCTGCTGTCCCCGCCAGTTCTTACCCTCTTTCTTTCTTCTGGGTCTCCTCTCATACCCTCGTATCAGTCTAATATTCTAAGAACCACCTTTGTCCACAAGCATGGTGCTTCTCTGCTCAAACGCCTCTGACTGAACCCCCAGTTCTTTAAGAGAAAATCAAAGCTCCCCCACTGCCAGCCCACTTCTTTGTGGTCCAAGCCACAGGTTCAGGCAACAAAGCCATCTGCTGTTCCCCATGCCCCTGCCAGCACACTGCAGGTTTGCCCACTCTGTCGGCTCTACAGTGGTGGGAACAACCTGTGCGTTCCTCAGTCCTTGTGCTTCTCTCTATGGCAGCCGGTTCCCTCCTGCCTCTTCACCCAACCACATCTTATCCAGTTTCCGGCCTCCAGCTCAAAACCTGACATGTTTTGCCTTTCCCCTCCACGGAGGTGCTGCCGCTCAACAGTCAGAGGCAGAAGCCACTCCTCTCGGTCAGTTTTGACTGGTCTTCAGTGGCATGGCCTCCCTCCTGGTCTCCTCCCCAAGGGCAGCTGCTGACCAACCATGGGCTGCATGTCCCTGTGGTCTGGCCAGCCCTTTTTCTACAAGGTATCCATGAAATAACTGAAGACTGTCTGCTTGGCTAACAAGGGCCAAGATCTGGCCTCGCCCCAGCGTAATACATTCGAAGGGTGTTACATCAATAAAGCAAAGACACCATCATTTCCCAGCAGTTAGGTCTGATAAAAAAACTCTACTCTAAGACATTCTACTGCTAAAGTAAATTGGTAAGTCCACTTCTTTTCTTTTTCTTTTCCTAAAGAGCCACAATTCTGGTAATAATTGGAACTTCACCCAAGTTCATTTTCACTCATTGACAACAAACCACTACTACAGTTTTAAAACAAGACATGACACAGAGCACAAAGCAGAGTTATCAGAGAGTGTTGCAGATGTCTTACCCCCAACCCCACTCAAACAGTCACAGTGACTTTTTTTTTTGGCATGAGCTAAATCATTGGCTCAATCTTCCCAAGGTAATGCTAGAACTATGACAATACGCCACTCACAGGGCTGCATTCTTTAAAATAAGCTACCGTTTTTAATCACTGCAAAGGAAACTTGTACTTCACAAATTAGAATGTGTCGATGTAAAAAATCGAATACACTGCTATTTCCCAAGCCTCACAACAAAATCAATACAAAAGACCCTCATTTCAGGCTTATGTTTTTATTTCAATTCCAGAGCATAGAGATACATACAAATGTTTTATACCCTTTTATGATACCTGGGGACACAAAACCTAGTTGAACATGGAAGGGGAAATCCAACATCCCAAAGCAGCCCACTTGGGGGCTGAGGCATGACACATCTAACTGCAACACGGGTGCTGAGGCAGCATGGCTGGAGTGAGGGGTGATGGCACAGTGTCCCCACGCCTCCAAGACGGAAGGAGCTGCATGAACACAGGGTGTCTCAACCTTGTACTCACCATTAATCTCCTGCAGCAAAACGGACTCGTTCCACCAGGAAGTGTGTCGCAGCAACAGCGATTCATTGAGCACTATTTATATAAAACGAATGTGCTTGGGGTGATTTTACTTAGCTATTGGATGTTACACGTGACAAACAAAAATACTTATCAAAGTTTAGCTTACCTACACATCCAGCTCCAACAGGGATCATACCAACGTCCTCCAGTCTGTTCTGCCTGGATCCTTTCCTTCCATTCTTCCTGGAGTGTCCTTGCTCAGTATTTTATCTCACACCCAAACATCCTTCCTAAGGCAATCACCCTGGGTTGCCTATGTTGTTCTTTCTCTTGGAGTGGTCCACAGAGCCGCTGATAGAGCATATGGGACAGACTGCTGTGTTCACGCCAACACTGAACTCAGATACTCCCTTTTATGTTCCTTTTCATGAGTAAAGGACATCAGGCAATGCTGCACTACCCCAGAGTTCAGAGGGAAGTCCCGCTGCTGAACCTCCTCCAAAAACCCCTCCCTGGTCAAATAGCCAGGAGACTGGGATCCAGTCCCCAGTGTGACCAACACAGAGACTGGCTTGGAAAGTGGCTTGGGAAGAGAGGCAGCCACTCCTGCATTACGGAGAAAGCGTGCTTTGGTCCTCACGGCGTCCAAGGGGACTGACTGCCAGGAGAGCAAAGCCAGCCCAGCACGACACAAGGCCTTCCATTTAGAAGCAGTGAGGCAGAGGTCATCGGTGCGTTGCTGGGCTGATACAAGCACTGCCTGTACCCAGCTTTCTAACAAAGCTCCTCCAGCACATTACAGGAGTCACCATTAGTTCTCCTGTTCCTCTCCAACCCTCCCTGTGCAGCCAGTTACCTCCTTATTAGTGTGACCCGCCTGATCCTGGTACAAACTTGTGTTTATGTCTGCTGAAAAGCAATTTATGAATAGAAGCTATGATTTTCCGGTTTTATACCAACAGATCCATTCTGATCATTACAATCATTGTTAGTTTCCTATCAAAGTGGATTGTCTGCATTCCTCTCATGAGAAAACATTATGGTGACAGTAATATTTCCGACTGGAAATGCAGTGCAAGTCTTCGTTAAAACTGGTCTCAGGACAGTGTTTCATGTCTACTATATGTCCTTGGCCCAGACTGATGAATTAGCGGTAGAAAAACAATCATGGGAAAATAAGAGGAAAAAAATAACAGAAACTACCTACCACGTGACAGGCACTCCGCTGGATGCTCTCCCACCTGTCTCTTCAATTATCTCATAAAACCCTGTAACCCAGGCCTCTCCCTCTTAGTCATGAGGGAACTGTGGAACAAGAAGGCTCAATGACCCTTCTGGGTGACACAGCTTTCAGGGCAAAGGACAGCTGTGAAGGCCTTGCCCTTCCACCCCATGTCCTGGAGACCAATGCCCTCACCAGAGAAGGGAGCAAAGGCCTGCCAAGACGTGGCTCCTGGGGACACACCTCCACCCCGCTCAAGGCCAGCACCTCCCTGCAGTGCAAAGGCAGGTCCCTACCTTGCTGTGACAGAACAAAGAGGGACACAAGGAGAAGCTTGTGGAATACCTTTTCTTTTTCAGTTATGTCACTTTCACTTATTTCAGTGAGGTTGGGCACGGTGGCTCATGCCCGTGATCCCAGCTCTTTGGGAGCCTGAGAGGCAGGAGGACTCTTGAGCTCAGGATTTTGAGACCAGCCTGGGCAACATAGTGAGACCTCTTCTCTACAAAAAGCCAAAACGATGAGCTGGGCATGGTGGTGTGTACCTGTAGTACCAGCTACTTGGGAGGCTGAGGTGATCACTTCAAGACTGAAGCCCAGGAGGTTGAGGCTTCAGTACGCTGTGGTCATGTGCACTCCAGCCTGGGTGACAGAGTTAGACCCCAACTCAAAATAAATATATAAACAAATAGATAAACAAAATTAAACCCCTCTTTTCAGACCAATAAATACTTGCCTTATAAAAACACTGGCCTATCTAAGTAAAAAGTGTTATGCAAATGAATCAGATACTTCTTCAGGGCACATGGGTATACCCTTAAAGCCAGTGCAGTTTAAAAACAAGCTGTCATTATTTCTCATGTGGTTTGCAGTTAAAGTCTTATCCCTGACCAAAAGAATACTGTATAATTTTCAACCTAGAAAATGAAAAGAAAACATCAAGAAAACATTTCAAATGTATAATTTTCTTCTGAGATTGCCATCCAGCTGCCTCATCTCAAAAGCAATGTTTTCAACAGACAAAAAATTAAAAAAAAAAAGAAAGAGAGAGAGATAAAAGGTATATTCTTCCAACTTCATGCATGTCATTTTTAACTATCAGTTATGACAGACAGAAGCAGAGGATTCTGTACAGGTAAGTAAAATGTAGTAAGAGAGATAAATTCTTTCTGTGAGCATGATTAAAACCAAGTTTTTTTAAAAAAATGAAATAGATTGAGGGAAGTTCCACTTGTACAGGCCCTTGGAGAGCTAAGAACACACACAGAACATTCAGGACCCGAAAAAAACCCTAAGGGGTGTGCGGAAAGCTTCATACTTGATGAATGAGGATGACTGTCGCTCCCAGTCTTGGTGTCTCTTGTTATAAGCTGTAACAGACAAGCAGGGCACAAGGAGCCCAGTGACACCAAGCACAGGGAACTAGGAAACAGCTCTGAAGTGCCCACACCAGGAGCCAATCCCCTGCAGGGAAGGTGCCCTGAAAGGATCATCCGGCTTATCAGTGAGGTTCCTGTAGCTGGGAGCCAGGGCCGCCTAAAGTCTCTTTCTAGAAAACAGCAGATTGGTGGGTCTGGGTTCTGTGTCGCTTCTGCTTGAAGGAAGCCCATTCATTGGCAAAGCAGAGCTCTGTGCTTTTGTTAAACACATCAGCCCAAGACACAGTGAGTGAGCCACATTCAGTAGTACAAGAGGGAAGGCTTTTGAGGGATTACTAATGCCTGAGCTGGTATTGAGGAGGACACCTGGCTTTGGAGAGGAGGAGTCTGGACATGACTCTCTTATTAACTCATAAATGCTTTCACTGTGCTCAACAACAGCGGAGCTCGTCCCCTCCTATCATACACTCCATGCTTCTTTCGAAAAATAAAATCCCACCTAAGGATCTCAGGAGTTAGGCATGAGTACTTCTGCCATCAGACAAGTAGCACGAGGAAGAAGTCTCCAGGGGGTCTGCAAGCGGATGGTACTGAGAAACACCGGCAGCTCAGAAATACAGGGGAGCAGCATCGCCACCACACTGCAGGGAGCCAGGACATTGGCTTCACAAGCGGCTTTGGAACCTGAGTTCCAGGCATCAGCATGGCTTTTCGGGGTGACCCCGGGACAAGCAGTTGAACACAGGAGGGGAGGCTACAGAGTCACGTGACAATCTCCCCTCCCAAGTGGAGAGAACAGTTGTTGTCCTGCCAACATCGGGGGCCTGATGGGAGGGTCAAACCTCCCCGAGTACAAGAACACTCTGACCATCTCTGCCAGCTAGAAAACAGCATCATACAAGAGACTGAAACATAGAGATAAGGCAAGCCCTCATGAAGAACATCACTGTCTCCTCCTTTTAGAATACACTGCAACCAAAAAAACCATCATCATTCCACAAATGTGAAACATCACGGTAAGTAAAAAGAAATGGATCAATAACAAGAAAAAAATTGCAAATTGAAACATTTCTCTACTTAAATTAATCTAGTTTCCAAACTAGTACTCGTTACTTTTCTGAATGTTGTGAAATTCACACACTAACCACCTTCAGCACATATTCTTTGACTATGGCTCGCACCATTAAAACTGGTCAAATATACCTGAGAAGTGGTGAAAGGTAGTGACTTCAGGGATTGTTAAAGCACAAGAAATACTCAGACTTCATCTCCCCAGTTAACACTTTTTAAATCAAATTGGGTGATTTGGCTCTTGGAAGAGAACCACAGTTCACTCTTCAAGCATGTGGCGTTGTTGAACACTGATAACCGTTAAGATGTGGTAAGTGGTTTGGGCATTTGTAGCAGGAAGAAGGTTCTTAACTCCACCCAAAACCAATATACATAACGACAGACAGCAAGGTGGATGGGTGGACGCGACTTCCGGCTGGCAGATGCCCTGCAGGACAAACTCTAGGCACCAGCTTCAGTCAGTCAGTCTCCCCCCAGCACTGACCACTGGTGGGCTTTGCTCTTAATTAAGAGGGGTCCGGTCAACAAACTATATTTAGAAACTAAACAATGATCCATACAAGTATATGCTTTGACTGTATTTTCACTCCCACTCAAGACTATTCAATACGACTTCCAAGCCATTAAGTTTGAAAACTGCCAGAACTGATTTGGTAATCTGCTGCTTTGCCAAGTGCTGGAAGTGATCTTTAACTTCAAGCCCGCTCCCCCCACCACACACAAACACACACATACACCGGCACTCACACATACACGCATTCACAGACACTCATACACTCACACAAACATGCATTCACATTCAGTCACTCCCACACACATACATGCATTCACACACTCGCATACTCCCATGCACATGCATCCACAGACACTCATATACTCACACACATGTATTCGTGCATACACTCCCACACACACACTGTATTCACACATGCTCACTCTCCCACACATGCGCATTCACACACACTAATACACTCACACACACATGCGTTCACACACATTTATGCACTCCCACACATACACATTCACATATACTTATACACTCTCCCTACACACACATGCATTCACAGACACTCATACACTCCCCCACATACATTCACATACACTCATACACTCTCACACACAAAACATGCATTCACACACACTCATACATTCCCACATACTCACATGCACACACACACATAAACACAGGCTACACACTCATACACTCCCCCAGACACATATAAATACAGGCTACACACTAACACACACTCATGCTCACACACTCCCACATACACATTCATACACACAAACATGCATTCACACATTCATGTACTCCCACACTCGTACACACACACACACAAACACAGACTGTACACTAACATAAACTCACACACACACACACACACACACACACACAGTTTTCCCATTATGTTCCTCAGCCTTAGTTTGCTACTTTAGTGTATAACTGCTCAAGCCTTTTACATGTCATCATAAAGTCAACATGTTTGGCACTTCTCCTCTTCCAGGTCACTGACCCCTGAGGCCACACAGAGCACTTGAGACAAGGCCGAGGCTTGGCAGCCGGGCCTCATCATTCTACACCAGCTCTAACTCCAACCTGCCGACCTCCGCCCCTCTGGGAGGAGGGCAGGAAGCTCTGAAGTTCCCAGGCATGGCTGCTCTAGGGCCTGGGTGAGGGTTCCTCTCCCCAACCCTGCAGGATGGCTGGCGCCTACTATGAAGAAGCCGAAGTGGCCGTGGCATGGATGAGGACAGGCGTCATGAAGAGCAAGGAACGTCAGCACCCCTCTGTGTTACAGGCACAGAGCCCTGGCCATCACCGACCTGGAACACTAGCTCTGTAGTCAGAGTTGGACGTGGCAGGCGCAGGGGCTGCACCTTCCCCATGTTCAGGGAGACTGTGCTCTGAGGTGCAGCCTCCAGCTGGGCCTGCCTCAAGTCGACCCACAGCCACACGACAGAGCCCTGCACTGTTGTCTGTGAATTATGCTCAGAGCAAACTACGGACACAACTCTCATGCCAGAAACTGTCCAAGGCACCCCTTCCCAGGACTCTGGCAGGAGGAAGGGAGCTGCATGCTCAGCCTGGCCACCCACCCCATCAGCACACTTATGCCTGTGCCTCTCCTGGTCCTCACCTGAGTCAGAACTGCAACCATGTTGGTTAAGGTCTCTGTTCTCCTGCCTCTATGCCATTCTTTGAGAGACCGTGTGATTAATTCTGGGCCATGGGGACATGAGCAAGGGGAACTGTATGTTGGTGGGGTGGACCCCTCCTCAGGCAGGGCTGGAGCACATGGAGATGGCACACTGGCATGGCAGAGCCATAAAGGAGCAGCCCCCGGGAATGTGGCAGCTCTGTACCAGCCCTGGACTACCAGAGTGGACTTTTACCTAGGAGAGAGAGACAAAGATCTCCTCTTTAAGCCACCGCCACTGGATATTCCTCAAAATAAGATCTCAAAACCTCCCAGGTCTGCACAGAACTGGGCTGCACCACTGGCAAGCCAAGTCGGAGCACATAAGTTCCAAATATGTCAGTTGATCTGTCTGTTCTCATATAGTCTGGCAAAAACAAGATCAAACTGCAATTTAAGAATCAGTGGATTTTTTTCTCTTACCATATTCTGGGAACACTTTGAATCATATGATTTTAGCACTCACAGGAGGTCTTAAAAATCATGTAATCCAAGGCCCCTCATTAGCGAATGGGAAGCAGAAGTTGCTCTGTGTATCACAGGCCACAAGCTGATGACACACACATTTACCGAGGAAAATCCTGCCTCCTAGCAGCTCAGAATTAAGTGGGTCAGAGGGACAAATAAACAGAAAATCATAATCCTATATGAGGGTTTCTGACAGGAAAGTGTGGGGCCCCAAGGGAGCTAATCCCAGAAGACCTACAAGGGAATCCCTAGCTGCAACTTGAAGAGTGAGCAGGGTTCGTTCTGGGAAAAGAGAAGAAAGCTCTCTGGGTCACGGTGAGAGAGAAAGCCTGAGACCACGGGCAAGGCCTAGGAAGCTGCAGTGGCAAACAGAGTGACAAAACCAGAGGCCTATGCCTCCCATCCACTGGCACCAGCCACAGTTGGCTCCTTGAATTTAAATGGATTAAAATTGAAGAAGGTGAAAGGCTCAGGTCCTCACTGCACTAGCCACCTGCCACATGCTAGGCACATACAGGGCAGTGCTGATGGAGAACATTCTGCCCTGGCAGGAAGCGTCACTAGACAGCCCTCGGCTCCCAAGCATGGAGAAGCCCTTTCCAGAGAAGCCTGCAGGTTGCACTAAGACGGTCAATTCAAACATGAACAACTGGCTCCAGTGCCTAAATCTTCTTATTTCTGAGCCAGTGTTCTTTGTACTAAACCCTCCTTGTCTGCCTTTGATAGAAGAAAGTCAAACAGGATTAGCAAACAAGCAGGAGGCATTCTGAATCAGGGAAAGATACCCAGTCTAGCCCAGATGACCACTTACCCGGTCCTCTGTGGCCAGCAGGGGTGCAAGCAGGTCTACGTGTCCACAGAGAAAGGACAGCGGGTGTCCTTGCCGATCTCCATCCAGAAGGAGGTGAGAGTGTTGTTCGTTGAGGCAATGGTTCCCCATTGGGGTTCTTGGGCAGTGGGAACACTGAAGGCAAGCCCGGGGCAGGGGCCAAGATCCACGAGCCAGGACTCCTGACTTTCTGGCTCTTCTTAGGGGATTTGGATCATTTTTCTAAGGGGCAAGAACTTCAGTGATTTCGCTAAACCAATTAGTGTCCTTTCTAAAAGCATCACTTGGTTTGGCAGAGGTGGGAACTGGAGCGACCAAAGTATTTGGGCAAAGGCATTTGTGGTCTGGGAATCTGTCTAATCAAATGTCCCTAAGTAAAATACATTCTGACAGTTGCTTAGAAAACTTTTTCTTTTTTTAAAATAGAAATGTTTTCAGCTGGGGGATTATTCTAACTGGACTTGGCCTATAGACAATACATCCCTGGAAGGCAACAGCTTACCATCTGATGAAGGAGACCAGACAGAAGGATGTTAAGACCCGAAAGGTCACGAGTATCTCCCAGCTGGGGGAAAGTCATGTTTCTCTGGAAGGCCCTGCTCAGTAGTGTAAGGATGGTCCCTGAGGCAGCCAGTGGGAAAGATGTACATTGTTGGAGACCCGTTATCTTTTGCCACACCAGAACACACAGCAAACTCTAGCCTGGACTAAAGGGCACTAGGTCTTAAAAGTAATTACCATCGTTAGCTTTGCAAAAAGCAACTGAAATCCTATGCAGGGGTCACCAGTTTCTGGGCCTATTAGGAACCGGGCCATACAACAGGAGGGGAGTAGGAGCAAAGCTTCATCTGTATTGATGGCTGCTCCCCATATGGCTCACATCACTGCCTGGGCTTCACCCTCTGCCAGATCAGCAGCAGCTTTCGATTCCAAACCTATTGTGAA
>CAUYQG010073567.1:0-28007 GCA_963574415.1 Tarsius wallacei
CCCGGCTGATTTTTTGATTTATTGTAGAGATGAGGTCTTGCTTGCCCAGGCGGGTCTCGAACCCGCGGGCTCAGGCAATCCACTCACCTCAGCCTCCCAAAGGCGCGGGATTACAGGCTGAGCCACCGAGCCCGGCTTGTATTCTTAATACCTTATGAAACAAATTCACTCCCAGGTAGATTAAACAGAAATGTGTACAAATGTGCAGCAAAACATGTAGAAAAATATATTTGTAAAAGCAACAACCTGGAACAAGTCAAATGTTTATTAACAGTACAATGGAAAAATAAAATGTAGCATATTTATAATATGAATACATAGCAATGAGAATGATTAAACTAGTGCTACAAAAAACAAACATGGTTGAATCCTAGAAACATGATATTGAAACAAAGCTAGATGAATCATATAATTCCATTTATATGATGTTCTAGAATAGGCATAAGTAATCTATGGTATGAGAAATCAAATGGTTTCCTTTATGAAGGAGATGAAGGTAGAACTAAGAGGGACATGGGGGTGGTCTTCTAAGGTGCTGGTAACGTTTTATTTCTTGATCTGGATGATTACAAGCTGTGTTCATTTTGTGATAAATCACTGGGCTTTATTATGATTTACATATTTTTCTGAGTGTTACTTATGCTTCAAATAAGTTTATTGTCCCTCCAATATGGGGACAGTGGAAAAATGTCTAATTACCTTAACTTGTTCTTATCTTAAATGAATAAGCATCATTATTAGTCTAGTGGCCCAATCACTCAAAGTAACAGTACTGTGTGATAAATGCAGCCTAAGGAGAATGAATTTAAAACCTATGAATATAGTTTCTATGCATGAAGATAAATCCCAAAGAGAAAAGACTTTCTAGAATTGATTCATTCAATTCTGTTGACAGAGAAAACAATGACATCAACCTGACCAATTCTTTTCAGAAGTTATTTATTTTATGAAAGCGGTTGGTACTTATTTTATTATTTACTTATTTATTTATTTATTTTTGAGTTGGAGTCTCACTCTGTCGCCCAGACTGGAGTGCAGTGGCTGCTCCTGTCCACCGCAGCCTCTACCTGCTGGGCTCTGGCGATCCTTCGGCCTCAGCCTTCCAAGTAGCCGGAACTACAGGCACGTGCTACCACGCCCGGCTAATTTTCTGATTTATTGCAGAGATGAGGTCTCGTCAAGTTGCCCAGGTGGGTCTTGAACCCGCGGGCTCAGGCAATCCACTCACCTTGGTCTACCAAAGCACAGGATGACAGGCTGAGCCACCGAGCCCAGCCTATTTATTTTTGAGTTGGAGTCTCACTCTGTCGCTCAGGCTGGAGTGCAGTGGCATACTCACGGCCACCATAGCCTTGACTTGCTGGACTCAGGTGATCCTTCCATCTCAGCCTTCTAAGTAGCTGGAACCACAGGCATGTGCTACTATGCCCGGCTGATTTTTTAATTTATTGTACAGACAAAGTTTCGTCATGTGGTTCAGGCTGCTCTCGAACCCCTGAGCTGAGGTAATCCTCTTGCCTCCACCTCCCAAAGTGCTAGGATTACAGGCGTGAGTCACTGTGCCCGGCTGCAGCTGACATTTAAAGAGTATGTCTTAGCAATTAGTGTATTAATAAAGTACGAGTACTTAATAGTTTACGGTTTCTGTTTAGTAGAAACAAAAAAGTTTATTTGTTCAAAGTCATCACTATTTAGCAATCAACCTGAGTTGTTAGCAATAAACTCTGACACCTCAGGGTTAAAACCTGCCATATTTTTCTGCTTTACCTAGTCTTTGCTTGGTAGATTTGCATTGTGTCAGTCTTGTATTTCTGTCTGGATATTAATACGGTAAGTGCCGCTGGAATACTCAGACTTGTTATATAGAACCTGCTGACTTTATAACTTTAACTGATCATCTTTTCCTTTAAAAAATAAATCAGAAAGGTGCAACTAAATTTTTGTTATTATACCTTTTTATTGCAATAAAATCAGCAACTGAAATATAACATACAGCTTCAAATGGAGCACTGTAATCAACTTAGAGACCAAGATTTGAACACTTCGGGTGAGCCAGGTATGGAATATGGCATTTTTTTTCAAAAAATGAATATTTCAGCTCCATTCATATAGTGTTTTATTCATTGGCATTAATGAATTAATAATATCTAAAATATATTGAGGCCGGGTATGGTGGTTCAAGCCTGTAATCGCAGCACTTTGGAAAGCCGAGGTGAGAGGATTGCCTGAGCTCAGGGGTTCGAGACCAGCCTGGGAAACTTGGTGAGACCTCATCTCTACAACACATCAAAAAATTAGCCAGGCATGGTAGCATGTGCCTGTAGTTCTAGCTACTTGGAAGTCTGAGGTGGAAGGATCACCAGAGCCCAGCAGGTCGAAGCTGTGGTGGCTGTGAGCGTGCCACTGCACTCCAGCCTGAGCGACAGAGTAAGACCCCGACTCAAAAAAAAAAAAAAAATTGAGTACTTACTGTGGGTCAGACACTGTGCTAGGTGCTTTACCTATACTATCTCATTTTATCTTTGCAATGCTGTGCTATCAATACTGCTCTTATCCTCATTTTATAGATAATAAAATCTCTGAACAGTTGTCAATTATCTAGGATCACACAGTAAGTGTCAGAGCTAGGAGTCAAACCTAGACCCAGTTGAATCCTAAGCCCTTGCTCTTACCTGCCTCTTAGAGACTAATTATTAGGAAAAAATTTTTTTTTTTGAGTTGGAGTCTTACTCTGTTGCCCAGGCTGGAGTGCAGTGGCCACCGCAGCCTCAACCTGCTGGATTCAGGTGATTCTTCTGCTTCAGCCTTCCAAGTAGCTGGAATTACAGGCATGTGCGACCATACCCAGCTAATTTTTTGATTTACTGTAGAGATTAGGTCTCGCCAAGTTGCCCAGGCTGGTCTTGAACCAGGGAGCTCAGGCAATCCTCTCACCTTGGCCTCCCAAAGTGCTGGGATTATAGGCGTGAGCCACTGCATCTAGCATTAGGAACATTTTGTAATGCAGTACTGTCCAACAGGGTTTTCTGCAATGACAGAAATGTTCTTTATCTGTGCTGTCCAATATGGTAGCCACTAGACACATTGGCTATCAAGCACTTGAAATGTGGCTGATGCAACTGAGGTACTGAAGTTTTACTTTTAATTAATTTAAACTTAAATAGTCATATGTGGTTCATAGTTACCATATTCAACAGTGCAGTGAATGTGCTGCTTTAGCTTATGATTTAAGAGGAAGAGTTGAAAGATATGTTTCTTGTTTAGTTAGACGTCAAAAACAGTACTAGGTTTTATGCTGAGAAAGTTTAATGAATCATTTAGAGTAGGAGCTATATTTTAAAAGAACTGGTATTCAAATATCTGATATTTAGGTTATCTATAATCACTCATCCTGTAGAATGCATAGGTCAAAGGATCTGTGGTTCTCCACTGCCACAAAAAGAGCTGTCTATGAAACAAGAGACTTTGTAGTTTCCTTATTTTATAATGGCCAAATCTCTATCCTCTTAAGCTGGTGAAAAATTCTTTCCAGGAAAGTTTCCACCAAAGTTGTTTTTATTGGCAGTAGTGCAGGTCTTAGGATACAGTAAGTTAAACCAGCCTGCTAGATTTATTGTTGTTATCCTTGTGCTGAGATGAAAGCATAACACTTGTAGTTCTCAACAGTGCTCAGCTTTGAAACCCATCTTAACCTTCTATAAAAGGAAAAGAGAGCTTATTTCTTCTATCTATATTATGACCAACAGCCTAATGCATATAACAAATAATACCACACACTGTAATATAAATTAGCCTGTTTCTTTAGCTATTTATCATCCTTTTATTAGCTGCAATTACTTCTTTTAGTATTTTAATAAACTTTATGGAAAAGCTACACACTCAATACCACCGCAACCATTTCCTCGTTCCTAGTGACTTTTGAGTCATAAAACAGAAATCTCCCAACTTATTTTAAAGTCACTAGAGAAACTGTGTTCAAAGGCAGTCCCATCAGAACACTGACTGTAGCTTAAATGCTTAATCAATCCTTTTTACTGAACACCGTATACTTATCCTGGATCACTCACAAACAATGCAACTACAATAATCAAGATACCCTTGGAAGATAATATCTGAAAAAGAAAATGTTTTCCTTCTATAATAGAATGGAGGTAATAGAAGGGTCTATATTAAAGGTGACAGAATAAGATCAGAAAATAATCTAGCTCTTCTGAGTCTCAATCAATATCTTGGCCATTTATTCATTCAACAAATAGTTTTGAATACATTTTATATACTAGGCACTGGGGATACAAGGATGAACAAAATAGAGTTCCTATGCTCACAGCATTTAGAGAAAGCAAGCAACTTAACACAATAATATGTAAATCCTATCATGGTAGAGGAAATACAATGAGCTGTAGGAATTTACAGGGTTTGGAGGCAAAGAAATCTGGTATAAAGTTAGTAACTTTGGAAAGTGGAGGGAAGTGGTGAGATGAGACTGGAGAAGAAGGTAAGCAGAGATTGGTTCATGGGGCAATGCTAGACTTCTTAAGAAGTTTGAAC
Source organism: Tarsius wallacei (assembly GCA_963574415.1). Classification (NCBI taxonomy): domain Eukaryota; kingdom Metazoa; phylum Chordata; class Mammalia; order Primates; family Tarsiidae; genus Tarsius; species Tarsius wallacei. The sequence goes on from CAUYQG010073567.1 coordinate 4,549, forward strand.
ATTATTCCCAGTGCAGTGTAAAGTCATTTTAAATGTTTCCTTTTTTCGGGAAATCATGCAAGCCAACTTATATTTTTAGAAAGAGTACACTAAGTACACTGCGGAAATTGGATAACAGTGAAATGAATACTGTGACACTAGTTGAGAGATGAGTGGTGATGATCTGGACTACAGTCTTGACATCAAGGATGGAGTAAAGTGAAAAGAGAAATATTATGGCTGGGAGTGGTGGCTCATGCCTATAATCCCAACACTTTGGGAGGCTGAGGTGAGAGGATTGCCTGAACCCACAGGCTTGAGATCAGTCTGGGCAACTTGGTGAGACCTCATCTCAAAAAAAAAATTAGCCGGGTGTGGTTGCGTGCACCTGTAGTTCCAGCTACTTGGAAGGCTGAGGTGGAAGGATTACCTGAGCCCAGCAGGTCGAGGCTGTGGTAGCTGTGAGCATGCCACTGCCCTCCAGCCTGGGTGACAGAGTGAGACTCCAACTTAAAAAAAAAGAAAAGAGAGCCGGGCTCGGTGGCTCAGCCTGTAATCCCGCGCCTTGGGAGGCTGAGGTGAGTGAATTGCCTGAGCCCGCGAGTTCGAGACCCGCCTGGGCAACTTGGCGAGACCTCATCTCTACAATAAATAAAAAAATGAGCCGGGCGTGGTAGCACGCGCCTGTAGTTCCAGCTACCTGGAAGGCTGAGGCGGAAGGATCGCCGGAGCCCAGCAGGTCGAGGATGCGGTGGCCGGGAGCGGCCACTGCACTCCAGTCTGAGCAACAGAGTGAGACTCCAACACAAAAAAAAAAAAAAAAAAAAAGAGAAATATTTAGGTTTTGGGAAAAAAATTTAGGTTGTGAGGAGGTGTGGAGATGAGAAGGAAGATGAGACATTTAGTCCTGACCCTATGTAATTTGGCCCAATTCTGGATATGTAACCCAGATAAATATATTTGAGCAACTATCATATATACACCTTGGTGCTAGAGAAGCCAGGTTGAAGACTGTTAAAGATTTGTAAGTAATCAGGATTTTTTGTTAATTGTAACCTTAAGGAGAACTGAAACAAACAATGTAAGAAGAGAGCTTATAGAAGGAACTCCGACATTTCAGTAGCAGGTAGGTCAAGAAAATGAACCTAAAAAAGAATGAGATGTGCTGAAGAGGCATAAGAAAAAAAGTGGGAGTGTATTTTTTTTTTTTTTTTTTAGTAACTAGAGCATATTAATGTATTTCCAGAAGAATGGAAGGTAAATACAGTTAAATGGCACAGACATCAAGCTACAAGAATTGAAAATGTATATTGATTAATATGTTTCTCAACTTTTTCTTTTTGTAAAATTTATTTTAGAGTTGTAGGGTACAAGTAAGGGTTTGCTACAAAAGTAGGCAGCACACAGGTGAAGTTTGGGCTTCTAATTGGCCCTCTTTCCCCTCTGTGTTGCTATGTGCAGCTTTCTTTTTCTTACGGCCTGCTAAGGAGACTTTTTAGACTCTACTCTGTCACCCCCGCCAATCAAACCCCTGCACCATAAAATTAAAATAAAATTTTTCTCTAAAAAAAACAATTCTTTTTTTTCAATTGTAAATGGGCAAATTATAGTTTTATATATTTAGGGGTACAAAATGATATAATGATTTATGAGTAAAATGTGGAATAATTAAATCAAGTTAATTAATATCCTTATACAATTTTAATATCACAGAATATTGTCTGTTTATGTACTATAGTATATCTGTGCTTTATAAATAAAAAGAGTATGATTTTTTTTCCCTTACAAGAAGCAGTTTATGTCCACCTTGAGAATGCATGATTTAACACATAGAGGACATTGGTGATCTTGGTAAAAGTAGTTTTAGTGGAGCTCAGTGGAATGCTGGAAATAAGATATTGCAGTGAGCTGTGAGAGAAACAGCAATAGGTGTGAAAAAAAAGACAGTAGATTCAAGAAGTCTAGCTGTGAAGGTGATGAAAAGGCAGGAAAATAAATGGAGTAGTTTATACTGTGAAGGAAGACTATATTCAAATGCTGAAGGGAAGACATGAATATACAGGGAAAAGCTGGTGTAGGAGGGAAGGAATAACTGAAAGAAAGAAGACCCTGAGAAGGTAGGTGAGGATGATACTGAGAGACTAGGTGAAAGGATTTGCCTTCTCTTAGGAGAAGGAGCACTTTTTTCCTCTTCAAATACAAGGGAGGAAGGTTTGTATATTTGGCTGCAGGAAGATGATGTTCCTATTCTCTGTGTAATGCAAGAGAGGTCATCTGTAGAGGGACAGAGAATTCTTCTTCTCTACAACGACCATGTGCTATTCATGAATTGAGACATTACAGAACTATTTAAAAATATCTAGTCTGCAAGGAACTCCAACAGTATACTATGTTAAATGTTTAGAAACAAAAATCATTACGATTCAGTAAGAAAAACAAACTTTGTTGCAAAGAGAGCTTTCCTACTAAAGATATGAACGTTTTAGATAATTCTTCATTAACCTCCTTCATCTCACTTTTACTCCCGTCTCAACTGAAAGTGTCCCCTTCTCTTTCCAAAAATCAATCCTTTCACTTGTAATCTTGATCCCAATTCCTTTCCTTTTCTTCTGGGAAAATCTCTACTGAATCTTCACCGGTTACTTTCTTTCTGCTCCCTCCCAAGCATATATCTTGTATTCTCTAAAACAAACTTTTTCCCCAACTTGCCACTCTCAGTAATCTTGCTTCATGCCCCAAATGATGAAGGATTAGTCCACACTTGCAGTCCTTCAGTCACTCACTCTATTAGTGCATTTTTCTCAAATGGCTCAATGACTTTATAATTCTCAAATCAACGACTTCTCTAAAGACTTCAACTTCTTCTGACCCTTGCAGCATTTTATATCATTGATAACTTTCCCCCAAACAAAACATATAACGTTTTTACATGAAACTTCATCTGTTTTGGTTCTTACCTTGAAAGTTTCCTTCCGGCTTAACTCTCAGGCTTTTATTATTATTATTATTATTATTTAATAAACGTCTTTCTACCACCTCCATCTAAACCAGTTTCAAATTCTATAAAACCGAAACTCCACAAAATTCCTCCTACTTATGTCAGGTCTCTTAATTTTGCTGTGGCACTTTCTTAAGCATGCAGACTATAAGCTTCATGTTCAAGCAAATCCACCAAATCCAACCAGCCACATCGCTAATCACTTTTCCATACTCACTGCCAGTTTGGATACCAGTCACCTCTCTTCTGAAGAACTGCAACACCCTCCTCACTGTATTCCCCACCCCAGGCTCTTCCAGGCGCCACCCTCCAACGAGGACGTCCGCTCAGGTGCCAGGGATTTTGTCCTCCAAAGCGGACGCCTAGGGCTGGGATTCTAGGCGTCAATACTCCAGCTCACTGGGGGTAACAAGACCTTTTTCCCGTGCCAGAGCACGGAAAGGGACCCCAACGAGTCTGACCTCCTGGGCTCGGGGGCCTGAGAACACCGGCTTGCAGGTGCACCGCTCCCTTCCGGCCTTGCTGACAAGAAAGCCCGGAAGGCCAGAAGTGGGGGTGGGAAGCACGGCCCCGGCCCACACCACCAGAGACGCTTCTGGAGCCCAGACTGGAGTCCGGAGCCCCAGCTCTTCAGGTTACTCCCCAGTTTTCGAGCTGTCCCCAGTGCGCAGATCTCCCGCCCCTCACACTCACCCCGACACCTGTGCCAGTCAGTGATTCGGCGCCGGGTCCTCTCCCGACAGAAGCTGAGGCAGCGGAGAAAGCTGTGAGGACCCCGCAATTGGGGTGCCCACTGCAATGCCTGATTAACAGCTTCCAAGAAACTCAGTCTACAGTATTAGAAAGATGAAATAAGCAAGAAGGCGTTAGATAAGAGGAAAGAGTCTCTTGAGGCCTAGGATCTAAATATTCTACATCATCCAGAATCTAGAAGAATGGTGTGTTTCACATCATCTAAATTCAGGCACTCGTCTGCAGCCTAACTCAGTCTGGGGGGGGGGTCCCTTACGGCTGGGTAGGCGGGGCCAGGAAGGGGCGGGGCATTAGCTGCGGCGGCCGAGGGTAGAGCCAATGGTTGTGGATGACAGAGGTACAGAATGAGCGGAGTCTGGAGGGGCGGGGTTTGGAGCAAAGAAGGCGGTGATGCGAGGAGGGGGCGGGGCCAGAGAGTAGTAGGCGGGGGTGAGCAGTTGAGTCTAAGTGGGGTGGGAGCGCGAAGATGGCAGCAGCTGAGGAGGAGCCCAAGCCTAAAAAGCTGAAGGTGGAGGCGCCGCAGGCGCTGAGGTGAGCGCTGCCCGACGTGGGGAGGAGGGTGACTACGCCTGCTGCAAGCCAGGGCTCACGTGGGGTTGCGCGGCCCCGGCGCCGGGTGGTGTCTCGCTACCCGCACGAGGCTAACACGCAGGACTTGCCACGCGGGGAGGTGCCCGCGTGGCCGGACCCCTTGCCTGGCGCTCTCTCAGTTTGTGTGGCGGAGTCACCGCCTGCTCCGGTGCAGCGCCGGCTCCAGCAGCCCTTGGCCAATCGGAGCGGCCGGCAGGGGTGCTGAGCCGACTGCCAGCGCCACGTGCTAGCTTGCCCCGGCTGGGCCGGGACGACCCCGGAGGATCGCGCCGAAACTGCGTCCAAACGTTTTGTCACCTTTTCTTCCCTGGGGGATGGCGAGGAGGAGGCCCAGCGCATGCTTTTCCCTGGCACGAAGTCAGAATTCTTGGGGATTTTTCGGAAAGTGTCGCGTAAGGGCACCTTGACTTTCCTTTTCGATTTCATTCTGAAATCCCGCACCTTTAAGAACCCTCTACTAGGCACCCGGACCCCGCCTCCGAGGCTTTGCCGGGGGCAGCATTTGGCTGAATGAATAGGAAAGGTTGATTTTTTTTTTTTATTTGCATTTTTTAGCGGCAGCGGAGACAGTTCTGCCCACAACTCCGGCCTCACTTGTGATTTATGTTGCAACTTAAAAAAAGTCGTTTGTTGAAATTTTCCTTCCAAATAAGTATGAAGTGTAGCATGCAGTCTGATGATTTTAAGATGTTCTTTGCAAGGCAGTGATTTTTCTATCTAAAAATAGACATATCAAACTGATTTAAAACTAACGAGACACTCCTGATTATGCAAGACAAAGCCCATTTCTTCCGACATCATTCTTCTTCATCTCCGAAAGAATGAATCATTCACAATTGAAAATAAAAGGTCACTTGATGGGTGTGTTCACGTTGTTTTGAATGGAGGGTGACCAAATCCTCAGTCCCTTTAATGTATTCCAGCTTCCCTCAAAGGGTTAGTGTGCCTACCTTATACCAAGAACAAAAACTTAAAAAAAAAACAACTCAGGATATTCTATTTTTATTTTGAGTTTTCAAATTATATGTAGAATAAAGCAGTGAGGGCTTTTGAATCAGATTACCTGAGTTCAAGGCATGCGCTTTCCTTACTCAGCCCATTATTAGAGTATTTCCTTAAAAGGTACCTCCTTCACCTTGCTTCCTCCTTCAAATTGGAAGAGATAGGTGTAACTTTTCCCTGCTATCCTACTAGACATACAACCCTTAGATTTTTCCTTAGTAAACATAATTATATATAATACTGATCCATTTTTATAGTGCTTTCCTGTTTATTGTCTTTGGACAGCTCTATGATTGAAGAAGGCAAGACTTACTCTTATTTTTCAGATGAGGATATTGATGAACATGAAACAGTTAAGGAACAGAAATATGAACCCAGGGCATCTGAGTGCAAGCTTATTTGACTCTACTGTGCCTACTTTTACACAACTACCCAAGATATGCTTCTCTCTGTTTATGCCTCCTTAAAAATAATGATAAATAATGATGTTTAATACTTAAATATGTATGTGTCACTCACTGTTTCAGCACCTTACATATTTTAACTCACTTGATTCCCTGACAATCCTTTAAGGTAGATACTATAATTGTCTTCATTTTATCGACAAGAAAACAGGCACAGAGATAAATATTTGATATGTAATATTTGAAATGTGTTGTATATGTCATTAGTGTCTACTTAAAGCTTGTAGAATTCGTTAAGCAACTAAAATTCACTTTATACAATATCAACTTAGTACCATCTGTAGACATAAGTTGAAAGATTAGATGCTTGAATACTGGGACAAATCTCTTTAATTCTGTGCAGAGACCTTTTGGGATTGGCTCTTTCTACTTTTATTATGTTAGTTTGGCTTTCAGGGTTGAAATGTGATAATGCATTGAGTAGTTAGCTTGAATTAATCTGTGATGATTTTCTTGACGATTAAGGGATAGCTACCAGTTTGGGTTAAGGAGAGTAGCTTATAAGGTCTAAGCATAATTAATGTGTAGAATTGGTCACTGGGGAAGAAATAAATTAATGAGATATGTTTGTAGATGTCAGGGAAGGGATTTAGGGGTTGATGAGAATTTTGGCTAGCTCTAGTACAGTAGTTCTAAACCAGGGGAAATTTTGTTCTACAGGGAACATTTGGAAAGGTCTAGAGACATTTTTGGTGGGGAATGCTACTGGCATGTAATGGGTAGAGTTCAAGGATGCTGCTAAATGTCCTACAGTACATAGGACAGCTCCCTACAACAAAGAAATTTCCAAACAAAATTTTCAATAGTGTTGAGGTTGAGAAATCTGCTCTAGGGAAAGCATCCTACAAGGCTAGTGTCCCGTTCTCAAATATTCATTACTTTCCTAGGCTGGGTTGCTTTTTAGGATATAACAGTTGCTAAAGTTGCAAATAAAGAATTAGACTTTAACATGTTTTCAGGTGGGGTTAAGGAAAAGAAGGAAACATTAATTGAGTGGCAGATATTATACTAAGTGGTTTATATATGCGATCTCATTTAATCCCAGTGACCTATGAGGTAGAAGTAATGATCCATCCCTGTGTTATAGGTGAGGTATTTGTTGCTAAAAGAAGTTGAGAAACATTTTTGGAAACTACTGCCTAGATGAAGATGTTTCATGACAATCACCTATTTTTAGGACTTCTTAGCTTTCTTTTCTCTTCTTTGGAAATCACTTCCAAGTTCATTTCTTTAGGGTCACCTCTAAGAGGATATAGTGCCTTCCAAGGCTTGTTGAGCACAGGCCAAGTCTGTTCCTTCAGTTTGTCTTTCAAGTAGATGCTATTTTAGGCATGGTGCTAAAAATTAGGTGTATATATAGAGAGAGAGACAAAGAGCAGTAAGACCAGGTACCATTCTCCTGGTGGGAAATAAGTAGGATTGGGGAAAATGATACCTGAACATTCTTAAAGATGACTGGGAGTTAACCGGGTGTGAAGTAGAGTGTCTGTCTTTGTAGGAAAGTTTATTTGGAGATGGAGCTGAAAGAGAACTGCTCCTGTTGAGGAATTGCAAATAGTTTAGTCTGACTGAAGCAGAGGTGTAGGGGTCCAAGCTTAGTGTTGGATACTTTTACATGTGACCTTTCTTTCTTTATGTTTCTCAGCTCTCAGACTCTAATTTTAACTGTCTGCTGAATATCTCCTGAGTGAATTGCTGACACTTCAAATTCATATATACCAAACTGCGCCTTCTCCCATGGTTCCTGCTTCTGTTAATGGCACAACTAACCTTCTTTCTCCAAAGTTCGGGGCCTACATATTTGATTCATTTTCCATCCACGTTATCAGAGTTCCATTTTTTCTTCCTCTGTCATGACTTTTCCTTTTCCATTCCTGCTGCCACAACTTAAGTTAGACTTCATCTTTTGCTTAGATTTTGTATCGACTTCCTAAGCAGTCTCCTCATCTCTAACCGCAAGTACTGCCTATTCTCCTTTAGGCTTAGCTCTACTTATTCATCAAAGCAAATATTTGTAAGCTTTGAAGTTGATGTTAGGAAGGGTTGAAGAGAGAAAGGATGATCGTGTGTTCCTAGTGTGTTGCATGGTGCCTGGTTCTTAGGAGCTAGTCAATTAATATTTGTTACACAGAATAGGACTGATAACCTTCACTTTTCTAGATCCTCTAGTCAATTGAATTTGACTAGTTTTGGATGATATTGCATGCCTTTCATTTATATTCACAAATTTAATCTTTTAAGATTAAGGCTTTGTGCTACGAAGGATTGGAAAACAAAAGTCCCCTGATGTACTTTGTATGAATTCCTTAATAAGGTCCTTTCTTGGGCAATATACACTTGCAGAATGAGGGTGATAGAGAGCCATAGGAAAGCCTGCATGGATAGTGTGGGTATCCAGGGACAAACATGGAAGTTCAGGGAAAGTGGAAAGGGCTCTAGGAAAAAGATAGGCGTTGAAGACTATATTTCTTAGTTTAGGCATAGGTCTAGACTGAATAACACTAAATAAAAACATGATGTGCCTCTTTTTGCCTGGAGTATAGCTTCACTCATTTCCATCAATTAAAATTCTGACTTTGTGTAAAGTGTTCATAGTTAAGCAGAAAAGAGAGAGGGAGAAAGAGAGAATCAAAATCAAAATGATAAAGACCATTGTGGTCAGGATGGAAGCCAGTAGAGCAGTGGTTAAGAGCATGGTTTCTGGAATCGGATATCAGTTTGACTCTTGGTCCTTGTTAGCTGGGAAGATTACCTACTTGCCCCATGCTTCTTTTCTCACCTATAAAACAGGTATAGTAATAGTGCCTACCTCATAATATTGTTGAGGAAAAATTTTTTTAAATTTTAATTTCATTTAATTTTTATTTTCTTATTTTTTGAGTTGGAGTCTCACTCTGTTGCCCAGACTGTAGTGCAGTGGCCGCTCCCAGTCACCGCAGCTTCGACCTGCTGGACTCCAGCGATCCTTCTGCCTCAGCCTTCCAAGTAGCCGGAACTACAGGCGTGTTCTTCCACGCCCGGCTAATTTTTGATTTATTGTAGAAATGAGGTCTCACCAAGTTGCCCAGGCGGGTTTCGAACCTGCGGGCTCAGGCAATCCACTCACCTCGGCCTCCCAAAGCACAGGATTACAGGCTGAGCCACCAAGCCCGGCCAGCAATTACAAATTTTAAGAGGGGCCAGGTGAGTGGCTCACACCTGTAATCCCAGTAATTTGGGAGACTGAGGTGGGAGGACCACTTGAGCCCAGGAGTTTTAGGCTGCAGTGAGCTATGATCATGCCACTGCGCTTCAGCCTGGGCAATAAGAGTGAGACCCCATCTTTAAAAATAAAAAGAATTTAAAAGGAAAAGATATAGATGTACTCAAGAACAAGGTGTACATCTCCAGAGGCTAAGATGGAAAAGAAACATGCAGTTAGATTCTGGGTTTAGGAACTGGTGGAAATAACTCTGTGAAGGGGAACTGGGGTCAGATACCGTGGATGAAACTATGGCTGGATCAAAAAAGGCTGAAAACATCTGCTGTTGGCTGTTGCTTTTAAAAGCTGTAGACCTGAAATAAAGACACAGTAGTGACCAAGCTGCCAGATGGCTCAGAAGCAAGAACTGTTAATTTACTCACTATCCCTAGTACAAGAGCACCAAGCTTGGAGGTCATGGACTCTGGAAGAGGAGTGATCTATCACAAAACCACTGGGAAAAGAGAGGGAAAGTCTGAGCCTGTAAACACACATGGAAGACCACTACAATTAAAAAATTAACACAGTATGATTTCAAACTATTTATAGAAAGAAAACCCAGAACCACCAGGAGATAAACTCAGTCAAAATCTAATGGAAATATTAGAGCAATTTCAGAATGGCCGCAAGTATTTTAAAGATCCGTTAAAAAGGTAAAAAATGGAATGGTGATCAAAAAATAAAGTTATGAGTAAAAGTAGGTATGAAATAGATGTCTATAGTAAAGAAAAAAATGATATTATTGAAATTAAAACAAACAAAATAGGCTGGTTATACGTCAGAAAAATTTGAATGGTAAATTAATGAACTGGAAGAAAGTAATGAGTAGTTTTCCCAGATCTATCACAGAAATAAGGAGAAATTAAGAAATATGATTATAAATTGAGAGGCACCAACTTAGATCTAATTGGGAGTTCCAAAAAGAGGAAATAATGTGACCAGTGGAAAAGCCATATTGGAAGAGATGATGGAAGAGAGCTTACCAGAATTTAAGAAAGAAGTTGAAAGGGCATTCCATGTTCCTAGTAAGTACAAAAATCTACACTAAAACTACAGAATTTTTTTTTTTTTAAGTGAGAAAGCAGGATTTATTGAGAGGTTAGAAAAACTCCCACAGTGGGAGGGGACCTGAAGGGGTTGCCCACTACAGAGTTTGATCCTAATTACATTAATGTATATAAGAAGAGTCTGAAAGTATAGATACCTCAAATTTAATAGTGGTTATCTCTAGGTGGAAAGATTGTGAGTTATCAAAAAAAATTTTATTTTTGCATTTTCCAACTTTTCTATATTGAGTATGTATGTTAGGACTCTTGATTTTAAGCTGGAGAAACTTATTGTGCACTGAATACATATTTGGCTAAATGTTGAGTGGCTAAGTATTAGCATTATGGAATGGACCTTTGGGATACCAAATGCATCTAAAACTGTAAAATAGTTATGATGACTTTATTATAGGTTGTAATATTTTAATCTGTATTTTTGAAATCTGAAGACTCTGGGAACTGGAAATTATAGGTTTGTTTTAAGTTTCATTACATTTTATTTATTTATTTATTTAGTGTTGAAGTCTCACTGTGTTGCCAAGGCTGAACTGCAGTGGCATGCTCATGGCCATCATAGCCTCAACCTGCTGGGCTCAGGCGATCCTTCTACCTCAGCCTTCCAAGTATCTGGAACTACAGGTGTGTGCCACCACACCTGGCTAATTTTTTGATTAATTGAAGAGACAAGGTCTCGCCAAGTTGTCCAGGCTGGTCTTGAAACCCCGGACTCAGGCAGTCCTCTTGCCTCTATCTGCCAAAGTGCTAGGATTGCAGGTGTGAGTCCCCGCACCTGGCTATTTTTATTTTAGATTCATGGGGTACACATGCCTATTTGTTACATGGACATATTGTGTAGTGATGGGGATTGGGTCTCAGGTGGTCCATTCCCCAAATAGTGAACCTTGTACCCCGTAGGTAGTTTCTGAACCCTAGCTTCCCTCCTCTCTCCTTTATTGGTGTTCCTGGTGTCTATTATTTCCATCTTCGTGACTGTTTGGCTCCCACATATGAGTGAGAACACAGTGTTTGGTTTTGTTTCTGAGTCAATTCACTTAGGATGGTAATCTCTAGCTCCATTCACGTTGCTGCAAAAGACATGATTTCATTCTTTATTATGGTCGTGTAGTATTCCATGGTGTATATATACCACATTTTCATTATCCATTGATTGGTTGATGGGCATTTAGGTTGATCTTTGCAATTGTGAATTGTGCTGTGATGAACATGCAGATGCAGGTGTCTTTATTATATAACGACCTCTGTTCCTTAGGGTAGATACCTAGTAATGAAATTGCTGGATCAAATGGTAGATCTACTTTTAGTTCTTTGAGTAATCTCTGTACCACTTTCCACAGAGGTTGTACTGATTTAATTTACACTTCCAGTCGGGTGCAGAGGCTCATGCCTGTACTCCCAGCACTCTGGGAGGTGGAGGTGAGAGGTTTGCCTGAGTCTGCTGGATTGGGATCAGCCTGGGCAACACAACAAGACCTTGTCTCTACAGTAAATAAAAAAATTAGCCACGTGTGGTTCCAGCTACTTGGAAGACTGAGGTGGAAGGATCACCTGAGCCCAGCAGGTCGAGACTGCGGTGACTGTAAGTATGCCACTGCACTCCAGTCTGGGCAACAGAATGAGACTCCGACTCCAAAAAAAAAAAGAAAAATTTTCACTCCTACCAACAGTAAGTGTTCCCTTTTCTCCATATCTGTACCAGTATCCATTGTTTTTGATTTTTTAAATAATAGTCATTCTGACTGGTATAAGATGGTATCTTATTGTGATTTTAATTTGCATTTCTCTGATGATGAGTCATTTTGAGCATTTTTTCATGTGTTTGTTGGCCAATTGTATATCCTCTTTTGAGAGATGGCTGTTCATGTTGTTTGCCTACTTTTTAATGTGGTTATTTGCTTTATTCTTGCTGATTTGTTTGAGTTCTTTGTAGATTCTAGATATTAGTCCTGTGTCAGATGTATAGTTTGTGAATATCTTCTCCCGTTCTGTAGGTTGCCTATTTGCTCTGTTGATTCTTTTGCTGTGCAGAAGCTGTTTACTTTAATTAGGTCCCACTTATTTATTTTTTGTTTTAGTTGCATTTGCTTTTGAGATTTTAGCCATAAATTCTTTGCCTAGGCCTATGTCCATAATAGTTTTTCCTAGGTTTTGTTCTATGATTTTTATGATTTCGGGTCTGACATTTAAGTATTTAATTCATCTTGAGTTAGAGATAGGGATCAAGTTTCATTTTTTCTGCATGTAGCTATCCAATTTTCCCAGCACTGTTTGTTGAATAGGGTTCCTTTTCCCCAGTGTATGTTTTTGTTTGCTTTGTGAAAGATCAGTTTGTCGTAGGAATTTGGCTTTATTTCTGGATTCTGTATTCTGTTCCGTTGGTCCATGTGTCTGCTCTTGTACCAGTATTATGCCATTTTGGTTACTATAGCCTTGTAGTATAATTTGAGGCCTCCAATACTATTCTTTTTGCTTAGGATTGCTTTGGTTATTTTGGCTCTTTTTCGGTTCCATATGAATTTTAGGTTTTTTTCTTCTAATTCTGTGAAAAATGACATTGGTAGTTTGATAGGGATTGCATTGAATCTGTAGATTACTTTAGGTAATGTGGTCATGCTAATAATGTTGATTCTTTCTATCCATGAGCATGGGATGTTTTTCCATTGCAATTTCTTTCATCAGAGTTTTATGTTCTCCCTGTAGAGATCTTTTACCTCCTTGGTTAAATATATTCCCATGTATTGTAGCTTTTTGGTTGCTATTGTGAATGGAATTGAGTTCTTGATTTGATTCTCAGTTTGGTAGCTATTGTTATATAGCAGTGCTACTTGTTTGTGTGTGTTGATTTTATATCTTAAAAATTTACCAAATTCATTTATCAAGTACAGGAGTCTTTTGGACGAGTCTTTAGGGTTCTTTAGGTATAAGATCATATCGGTGGTATACAGAGGTAGTTTGATTTCTTCTTTTCCAATTTGGATACACTTTATTTCTTTGTCTTGGCTGATTGTTTGCTCTGGTTGGAAACTGGAAGTTTTAAAAAAATATTGAGATGAATTAATTTGGCAGCAAAAACTTGAACTGATATGAAGCTCTCAGTAGTATTTGTCAGACACAAATATATATACCTTGCTGTAGACATATTAGTCTGTTAATGACATGCTATATGAATGCCTCCTGGGCGTTTTATAAAATATGTAGTGCATATCCTGTGTTATCTTTCTCAAATCCAAAAAATTCTGAATTCCAAAACATACTTGGCCTCAGGGATTCAAGAAAGGGATTGTGAACCTTTATTAAAAATGTATAGTTAACTTCTAAAAGTTTTCTATTATCTGGGAACAATAACTTCTCATCAGAGTTAGTTTCTAGATTTTTTTTTCCAGTCACCATTCTGCACTTCCATAACAGTAAGTAGATGGACATTTCAAAGATATTTTTGAGCTAGCTCCACTATAGTACTGATACAGTTGATGTCATTGAGTTATTAGGCATTTCTTCCTCTCTAACAGAAACTGACAAAGGTAAGGAATTCTTTTCAGCTTTTGAACATGACAATTTGGAAGGCCACTTCACAGAAGTGGTCTCACAAATTGAAGATTTGTGTAATGCTTGAAGAAGATACTTTCTAAATATTTTCCAAAGCAAATGTGGAGTTGTCCTCACTTTTGTGTAGTATTTCTGATGTTTTGTTTATACTTTTGGCATCATACAATTTCTTAAAAAATGTGGTCAATAAACTTCAGATCCTAGAAAGCAATGTAATTAGGCTTCACCATAAGAACATCAGAGTTTTATTTTTTTATTTTTAAGATGTGGGGTACAGTTCAGGGTTAGGTATACAAACGTTGACTATGTAGGTACCCTTGTTGATGAGGTGTGCGCCTCCCTCCCCTAGCAGTTTCCCTCAACTGCCAATCCCACACCCCCTCCCCTGGCAGTTTCCCACTACTGCCAATCCCTTTCTTATAGTGTTATGATAATTGTTCAAAGTCCACTGATGAGTGAGAACATATGGTACTCTGTTCTTTGTTTTTGTGATAGATCACTGAGTATGATCAACTCTAAATCCATCCAGGTTGCTCCAAAGTCCATTATGTTTGCCTTTCTTTATGGCTGTATAATATTCCATTGTGTATATGTACCTCATTTTTTTAATCCAGTCCAGCTGCGATAGGCAGTATGGTTGGTTCCAGAACATCAGAGTTTTCATTTGCATTTTAACTTCTCTTGTATGCATGTTGATTTTTGCATTTTCTTTATAATTTAGAAGCTATGTACAGTAATTATTTATAAGAAATTTTTGCCTTCTTTAGGCACATCAATTTGGTTACTGTATTAACAGGGTCATAATATTTTATCAGCAGGCCACATTTAGTTAGTAAATCCTGCTATTTTGCTATGTTACCTGCAAACACAGGATTACAGATAAGAATGTAACCTACGTGATCATTAGTTACTCACTAAGTTGGGGATTATCAGAAATTATATGGAAATGGTTGCTTGGCTACTCCACTTCTAGAGGCTGCACTAAACTTTGGTGCATACTTAGTAGAATCATTCTGAAGTCTCTAAGAGACTCTGTTGCCTTCCCTAACTGGAAATTCATTCAAAGATGGCTCAGTCTAGAAGTGCGGCTCTTGCCTGTATTGTCTTCTATTATTGAATTTATTTCTCAATGTAACAAGAAAGATGGCAGTTCTTAACTCCAAGTCAAAAATCTCATAAACCCAAAGGAAGAGACTTTCCCCCCCATCCATGTATCAGTTTTGAGAGAACTCTGGTTCTGCCTGGGTTACATATCACTATTGAACGAATCACTATCAGAGGTGGAGATTTTGGCCAGCCCTGGATATATTATCAACCCGTGCCCATCCAGTGGGTGTGTGCATACACATCGGGTGCATATGTATGTAGCTGGTGCTAGTGTATATGGTAAGCTAGTGAGTAAAGGTGTTGTTCATATATGTGGGGGAAGTGAATGGGTGTTGAGGGGGACATAATCAACAACTTCGCCATGACTTTATAGAGCAAGGGAAGTGTTGTCATTCATTCAGCATGAGAAAAATCTATTTTAGCATGAATAGAAAATATTTATTACAACAAACAACCTCCTCCCCCCCCAAACAGCAGCAGCAACAGCAACAACAACAAACCAACCTCAAGCTTCAAGGTTCAGCCAAAGTCTATCTTCTCCATAAAATTTTCCTACTCATCTAGTCTGGAAATGGCTCTTTGTCTGGCTGTACTTTATATCTTGCATTATTGCAATGTATAGCATGTGCATGTTTTATCTTAACCTGTTGCTACTTGAAGTCAGGGAACTTGTTGAATAACTTGTAGTGCCATATAACTGATCACTTCATTGCAGCATAACAGGCTCTAGAGTCAATGAATTGTTAACATCTTAAGATGTTTTAAGGTTATGTTGGTAGCAATTAGCAGTGCAAAATTCATGTATTAGCTGTAAATTCTTACATATTCTTGGGAGTTGGTAGAACTGCTATTTAAAAATACTTCATTGTTCTTTGACCTTTCATTTTTCTTGTTACATGGAGTGATTTTGTATGCAAAATCAATCTGATACTAAAGGACAATAGAGATGAGAAATGTACTCCTAGACTGCATTTCTATTCTTTCTGGTACCTACAGTGAGCTTTGACTATAATAATCATAACTTGTCCATGGGGAAAATCCCCTCAGGATAAATAGACTTTTTCTATGTAAACTGTAACATTTTATTAAGGTGCTGTCATCCCTGTTTTCTTTCTCTGTTTCTTTTTAACGAAGTAGAATTGCTTATTTTATGGAGGAGTAAATTTTTTGAAACAGTGAACTTACAAAGAAGATCTCAGTGACCTGTCAGAATGATGAATCTCTTTTCTCTGGGTTAGCAAGAGTCCTTAATTAGTAAGACTGTTTGCAATGTAATTAGAACTCCAAAAGCATTGAAGGTCAACAATACTGTTCTGAATTTCATAGTGTACAGTGTAACATAATGTGCTGTGTAAACTGATGGATAATACCACAAAATGGTCTTTTAAAGAAGTTTGTCATTGACTCATCCTGGGGAGGTCACTTGAAAACAAAGTATGGCAAAGAAATCAAATTCAGATGTCTTAGGTTTTCTCAAAATCTTTTAAGTTTGTTACAGCAGAATAAACTATGTTTCACTTTTTGAACCCTAGAGCTGAAGTCTGAAAAAACTTTCTAAGTTTTTGAGTAAACAAATTGAAATAAAAGAAAATTATCTCCTTCACAAATAAATAGTTCTTTTGTGTTGTCTTTTAAGTTAACCACATTAGAGATTTGAACATCTTCTTGTTTTATAGCCATGACTCTCTTTCCTCCCAAAATAGAGTTTTTCAAAATAGTTTTTTTTTCTCAACAGAACTGAGACCTTACTTATCATTTTTATTTTTTAGTTTGATTGAGTATTTAAGCCACTGAGCTGTAGAAGTGATGCAGACTTACACTGTTGGTTATGTCTGTTCTCACCCACTCGGGACGAACTGTTTATATTACATTTTAGCATAGTATGTTGATACACATACAAATATACTGACAAAATACTACTTTGTCTTGTTTGTTTTACTTAGCTCTGCTTATCCAAATGTATAAAACTGAATTGTTTCAACTTGAGATATCACAATAAAACTTGGTTACATTATTCAATTCAGCAAGTAGTACTAAATGTTTAGTATCAAAAACTAGTATTTTAGTTAAAAAAAACTCAAGGAAAAAGATTTGTCTTTTTTGTGGGAGGCATAGTTTCTTCTATATGTGATAAGTTTAAATTCTTTGAGTACAATCATTCTTTCTTTTTTTTTTTTTTTTTGAGTTGGAGTCTCACTCTGGCTTCCAGGCTGGAGTACAGTGGCATACTCATGGCCATTGCAGCCTCGACCTACTGGGCTCAGGTGATCCTTCTGTGTTAGCCTTCCAAGTAGCTGAAACTACAGGCGCGGACCACCATGCCTGCTAATTTTTTTGCTTTATTGTAGAGACGAGGTCTTGCCAAACCTGACTGGTCTTGAACCCCTGGGCTCAGGCAATCCTCTCGCCTTGGCCTCCCAAATTGCTGGGTTACAGGCTTGAGATACCGTGCCTGGCCAGGTGCATTCATTCTTATGTATAATATGAAAAACATATTCTTATGTTTAAGGGTGTTCTGTAGAGAAATATATACATTTGTAGATTTAAACTCACAGATCTTTACCTTTGTCTAGCCTCCCTAGAAGACTGGAATCCCTTTTTTAGCACCCTTCCCCCCCATTTATCAGCATTCCTTCTTACATTTTTCCAGTACGTGCGCTCGCGCGTGCGACACACACACACACACACACACACACCACCACCCACCCCAGAGACCTCTGACACACACACACACACACACACACACACACACACACACACACACACACACCACACCCACCCCAGAGACCTCTGACCTCAGTTCTGTGTGAAGCCTGAATAAACTACATTCTTGAGAAGACTTGTTAGTATTATAGATAACCAGTCAGGTTCAGCGGTCTTTAAATGTTTTATTGTTGGCCAAGTTTTTGCTTCTTTATTTTCATAAAACAGGTTAAAGCAGGCTCTCTCAGCCTTTCCCTCTGAGAAGTTTCTTTGGTATTTCCAAAAACTGCTTGGGAATGCTTGTGGGAGTGGGGATAGGAGAAGGGGGGTGGGAGGAGATGCCTAAGAGTACAAATTTCCAGTGGGAAATGTTCCCTCCTAGAGCTGAGATTTCCTTCAGATCATAGAGTTGAGTGTGAAAGTAGTGAAAGCGGCAGCAGATTTCATTGTCAACCAGATGTGGTTTTGAAATGGTGGTTCACACTTTCATGTAATTTTTGAAAACTGTGAACATGTTTTACACTCTTTAAATTGTTAGTACTTAATGAGGTACTTAAAATCAGAATCTAATAATTATTTGCCTTGTACAGCTGAGGAAATTGAAGCCCAGAGAGTTGAGTGCTATCAGTATGGGAACACAGTTACTTATAGCTAGTAAATATCCAGGGTGAACTTTGATCCCATCATAACTTCCCATTGTACTAGGCTCTGGAACAAGAAATAAAGTATCAGTTTATTGTGGTTTTTTGTTGTTGTTTTTTAGATATGAATAACATATTTTTTTTAAATGTCAAGTTCTTTCACTTACATTTTCTTATTGATCCTCACAGAGTCGCTACCCAGATAACCTGTCTTTAGCTGAGGAAAAAGACCCAGAGAGGTTAAGAGTCCTTAAGTAGTGACCACTCGTTTCACACTCAGGACCTCTGACCACATTTTCATGTTGGTTTTATTACACTATGAAGGTCCAGATTGAGAATTGTCAAAGTGAATTCTGTATGTGCTAGATAAGCACCCTATTTAAGGAAAGTCTGTGGCAATGTGTTTTATAATCTTCAGACTTTTGTCTCTCAAGTTTTCTTATTCACATATGGAGTTTTTTCCCTCCCTTAAAATAAATAGTCCCTTGTGAGATATTCTTAATGGTATGCTTTGCAAGTGGACTAACTCATTGAATTTGAATTTTGGGCATATTGTGTTTTCTAATTAAAACCTTGGACAAACCAATTTTGCCTATCTTTAAGAGTTAAAATGTTTCACTTAAGAACTATTTTTTTTTTTTTTTGATTTGTCGTCTTAATCCATTGCCCAGGCTGGAGTGTGGAGTACAGTGGCACGCTCACAGCCACTGCAGTGTCGACCTGCTGGGCTCTAGTGATCCTTCCGCCTCAACCTTCCAGGTAACTGGAACTGCAGGTGTGTACTACCACGCCCAGCTAATTTTTTGATTTACTGTAGAGATGAGGTCTCACCTTGTTGCCCAGGCTGGTCTCCAACCCGCCGACTCAGGCAGTCCTCTCGCCTCGGCTTCTTAAAGTGCTGGGATTACAGGCTTAAGCCACCACACCTGGCCAAGAACTATTTTTAATGTTTTAATTTACTTTGGAAATTTTGTACTTTGCCTTCATATTAACAATTTGAATCTTATAACTTTAGTTTTATTATGATAATATAACCATTACTGTTTTGCCATGAAGAATCTCAGACTTAGAGAGTTTAGATAAAATGGCCAAGATCTCCCAGTAAGTGACAGAGATGTAATTCAAACCAGAATCTGTCTGATTTTAATATTTTTAGTAATTATCTGCAGGTTTTAGGTGTTGTATAAACAACAGCAATCAACAATGATTTGTAGGATTAAAATAATGAAACAGATCCTTTGCTTCAAAAAATATTCCTGTATTCTACAAGATAGAATTACAAGTAATCTTCTAAAAATCTATTAATGTTTTAATACTATTAATAATTTAAAATTCTGTAAAAATGTTCTAGCCAGTCTGAGATGACAATGATGAGAAGTATTTTTCATTAGAAATGACCTATTAACCTTGGACTTCATACAATAAAGAAAGGAATCTTTTTTTTTGTTTATTTATTTTTGGGGGTTGGAGTCTTAGTCTGTCATCCAGGCTGGAGTGCAGTGGCACACTCATGGCCACCCCGGCGTCGATCCTCTGGGCTTACGCGATCCTTTCACCTCAGCCTTCCAAGTAGCCGGAACTCTAGGTGTGCACCACCACATCCGACTAATTCTTTGATTTATTGTAGAGATGAGGTCTTGCCAAATTTCCCAGGCTGTTCTCAAACCTGTGGGCTCAGGCAGTCCTCTCACCTCAGCCTCCCAAAGGCTTGAGCTACTGCGCCTGGCCTATTTTTATTTTTCGATTAGAAGATATAGTTTATTTATAAAGTAAATTAGAGAGAGAAAGAGGTGATTCCCCTCCCCAAGGTAGGGGAAGGAGCCAAAGATTAAGAAAATGTGGACTGGCCATAGCTCAAAAAGCTTAGCAAGGCAATGGCCCAAAAGGAACCTTTTTAAAGAAATGATGAAATGTTCAGTTAGCCTATTTTTAAGAATAGGACTACAACATTTCATTATACACAACTGATAATATTTAAAAACTTTATTTTCATAATGCTTAATAGCATAGGAAAAAGGAAGTTGGGAGAGGGAAATATACATCTGTGACTAGAGGGGGGAGGAAAAACACATACAGTGGTTAAAAGAAGAAAGTCTCAAATGCTTTTAGCTATTTCTGATTTCTACATGACCTCCATGTAGCTTTTTAGCATTTCACTCAGTTCTGAGGTGTATATGTGAGTTCGTGAGAAACTTCTGGTTATAAACTATAATACCTATGGCCTGTTAGCATAGTGCAAGAGAAAGAGCTTTGGATTAGGAATCACCTGGGTCCTATTAAGGTTTCTGTCTAGAGTTGTTTATGCAGCTGTGAAGCCAGTTTTATAGACTAAATGTTTTTCAAACTAGATAGTGAATCAACTTGAATGGTGCACAACTGGTATTTTATAAAAGAGAAATAAAATAAAAAGTATCAGTCTATTGAGTATATAAGGGTAAGTACTGTGTTTGTGAAACATTGTTTCAGTTATGTATATGTATAGGGTACTGGGTTGCGATGTAAAATGTATTTTTATACTGAGTTTGGTTTTCTATCCCTAAATTTAGTAGTTTAAAATACCCATTTTATTAGACTTCACGATTTTGTGGCTCAGAAATTTGGACACGTCTTGGCTTGTTTATTCTGTTTTTTATGGTGAATAAGATCACTTGGAGATATTTAGCTGACAACAGGTCTGATCTGTTGGGTCCCACCTTGTCAACTCACTTGGCTGGTTCCTTGCTGAGGGTAATTAGCGGTGTGGCTCAACTGGGTTCCTCCCTTCCTCATGTAGTTTGAGACCCTTTCTGTGTGGTTTTTCCTGCCTCGTAGTTGGACTTACATTATAGTTCAGGGATCTAAGAGACCAAGGCAGGAGCAGGCAGCCCTTTTACAGGCTAGCCTGAAATCTGGCTTAGCATCACTTGCACCATATACTATTGGTCAAAGGAATCCCAGGCTAGCCCAGATTTAAGAGGAAGAGACAGAGACTTCTTGTCTCTGAAATTGTGGCCATTTAAAATAAGCCACAATTATGACAAAATACTTAGAAAAACATGACTGAAGTATATCTCCAAGCACTTAATTCTGTTATTGCCCTTTGAAAGATGATTACTTTTAATAGTTTTCTCCCCATCATTGGAAAATTTATTATTTTTTGGTTTCAAAGTTCGGTTTAAATATGTACATCCTTTTTCTATGGAATACTGAGGGTTTTATATTTTTGAAGATATGATTTAAGGTTTAAACATTTTTATGGCATCTTAAGTTTACTGCTTACCACTACCTAAAAAGTCTGCTTGGCATGCAAAAGTAACTGCCTTCTTACAATGCTTGAAGATTACATTTGGATGCAATTATTCTCTCCCTTCATGTACAGTCAGTCTGAGGCTGTTACATTTTTGTTGAAACCTAAAAGAGTGAGAAATCTGCTCCCATGCTGCCTCTTCAAATTCATCCCTTTAGTAAAGAAAACAAAAATATTGAATAAACGGAAACTGTTTAGGTATCATTTCTACCACTTAGAAAACACTTAGAAGTGATTTTTTTTAAGGACATTTTTCAGATAAAATGCATATGCAGTTTGAGACCTTATTTACTTATTTAGTAGAAACAAGGTCTCACTGTGTTACCCAGGCTCATCTCAAACTCCTGGGGTCAAGCAGTACTCTTGCCTCAGCTTTCCAAAGTCTGGGATTACAGGGGTGAGCCACTGTGCCCAGCTGAGACCACATTTATTTTTACCCTTATATGGAAAATGGTAAGTGCTAGGAGTTAAACAAAGGATATACCCAAGGACTGTAGACATTTTTACAGTGGAAGCTTCTGTGAACATTTGTGGTCTTAATTGCTGAGTCTTGAAAGATCTTGATAGCAAATAATTTATAATTTTACTGACGTCTACATTTTTTTTTGAGTTGGGGGGTCTCACTATGTTGCGAAGGTTGGAATGCAGGGGCTATTCACAGGTGTCATCATGGTACTCTACTTCTTGGAACTTCTAGGCTCAAGTGATCCTCCTGCCTCAGTTTCCCAAGTAGCTGAGACTACAGGCAGGTGCCCCCATGCCCAGCTGAAGTCTAAATTAGATCCACATAAGATGAATGGCTGGGATGGGGGATTTACTTAGCTTTATAGTAAATTTGTTGCTCATTGTGTGCCCCTAAATTCTTGCACAATGGCTAAAAAAAAGTTTTTTATTAGTCAAAAACCACTCTTGCTGGGCACGGTGGCTCACCTCTGTAATCCCAGCTCTTTGGGAGGCTGAGGTCGGAGGACTGTTTGAGTCTAGGAGTTTGAGACCAGCCTGGATAACATAGCAAGACAGTGTGTCTACAAAACAAAAAATAAAATAAAAAAATTAGCTGGGTATGATGGCACACACTTGTAGTCCCAGCTACTCTGAAGGCTGAGGTGGAAGGATTGTCTGAGCCCAGGTGGTCAAGTCTGATAGGCTGTGATCATGTCACTGCACTCAGGCCTGGGTGACAGAGTGAGATGCTGACTCAGAAAACAAAAACAAACTGCTCTTGTGATTTTTTTATGGAAATCAAATTTGTAATTGAAATTTTAATAATGAGGTCTAAGAAATTATTTTTGGTAACAATCAGGAGTGTTGGTTAAATTAAAGATAAATAGCAGATTCTTTCTTTGGCTGCAAAGATTTATTTTTTTATTTTGCTTTTTCTTTTTAAATTCTATATATGAATATAGTATATAGTCATACATATATGTTATATAAAAATATACATATATATATATTTAAAGAGATGGGGTCTTGCTATTTTGCCCAGGCTGGAGTGCAGGGGCTATCATAATGTACTATATGTATTGGGCGCAAGTGATTCTCCTGTCTCAGCTTCCTGAGTCGCTGGGACTAAAGGCATGCACCACCACCCTGAAAGACTGCTCAGATTTAACTATGAATGAACATGCATATATGAAAATAAAAGAAGCAATTTCTGGAAATATTTCATGCTGTGTTCCAAGTAATCAGAAGGCTGTGGCTGGATCACTACCTCTTATGGGTGAAATCATAGTATGTGAAATTTGGATATTTATAAATTCAGACTTATATCAGAATTTGCTCTGAGTTAACTCCAGTGACATTATATTGCACAGTGGTAATTAGCCCTGATTCTGGGGTCAGGTCACCAGAGTTTGCATTTTTCTTCTATAAAGTGTGACTTTGGGCAAGTTATTTAACCTCTTTGAACTTCACTTTCTTCATATGCAAAATGTTGAATGCCGGCTCGGTGGCTCAGCCTGTAATCCCGCGCCTTGGGAGGCTGAGGTGAGTGGATTGCCTGAGCCCGCGGGTTCGAGACCCGCCTGGGCAACTTGGCGAGACCTCATCTCTACAATAAATCAAAAATTAGCCGGGCATGGTAG
>CAUYQG010073573.1:0-15171 GCA_963574415.1 Tarsius wallacei
TTTTTTTTTTTTTTTTGGGTTGGAGTCTCACTCTGTCACCCAGACTAGAGTGCAGTGGCCGCTCCCGGCCATCGCAGCCTCGACCTGCTGGGCTCCGGCGATCCTTCCGCCTCAGCCTTCCAAGTAGCTGGAACTACAGGCCCGTGCCACCACGCCCGGCTAATTTTTGATTTATTGTAGAGATGAGGTCTCGCCAAGTTGCCCAGGTCAGTCTCGAACCCGCGGGCTCAGGCAATTCACTCACCTTGGCCTCCCAAAGTGCGGGATTACAGGCTGAGCCACCGAGCCCGGCTGAACAAAATTCTTGACTTGAGATTTGTCCAACTTCCCAGTTAGTATCACTAGGAAACCAACCTGTTGTTATGAATGATCAAGACTTATATTCTCCACCCGCTACCCCACTCCCTCAGTGCCAAGGTTCAAGACGGGCAACTCTCCTTGCAATTCTGCAGGCAGGATCCCAGGTGTATTTTGAGTTCACCATTCCACTGCAGCTATAGCTGTTCAGATCCTGCTCCATGAACCACTATCTATGCAGGGGGCTCCTGATTCAGTAACTGCCTATATGTATCTATGTATTTATTTATTTATTTTGAGACAGGGTCTCACTCTGAGGTCCAGGCTGGAAGACAATGGCAAGATCATAGCTCACTGCAGCCTTGAATTCCTGGGCTCAAGCAATCCTCCCACCTCAGCCTCCCAAAGCCCTGGAGTTACAAGTGTGAGACACCATGCCAGACCAAAATCCTGGTTTAAATATTTAACTCAACTCTTGAAGTTTGGGGCCTGAGTATCCTTATTTCCTTGCTACTTCATTAATAAGATGTTTCTCTATGTAAGCCACACTTTTTGCTGTTGTCTGAAAGAGAATTTGTCAAGACATTTAATCTGCAAAATTGCTAGAAACACAAGTTCCTTTTGTCATCTCCACCCCCCTTATTCTTTCACTTTTCTTCTTCATCACCCCATTCTGGAAAATACCCAGGTAAACTGAAATTGATTTAGAACACAGACAAAACACATCTCTTGTCTCCAGAAATGCTCTACTTCCATCTTTAGGTCCCAAAGAAACATGATTTTATTAATAAGAAAAAAGACATATAAAATCAAAATTAATAAGTGAGACAAAGTATACGTGCTATATACCTTCCATTGTTGAAATAAACTCAATTCCATCCTTTGTATTTGTAGTTAATACATTGAAAAACTTCTTTAACTTTTCATTCATTGTAAAATTCTAGAGTATAAAAATAAAACAAAATGATTACTTCTGTAGTTATTGTAACACATTAACTCATTGTGTAATTCGTGTGATACCTTCATGGAGAGGCTCCACTTGTGGAAGTTTGCAGTTATAGGTTCTTCCGCTAATGACAATAACAAGTCATTGGGAAAATTCTGGAACATTCTGCTCTGGAATGAACCTGAAATAATTTAATACAAAAGAAATAATTTAAATTTCTTAAAAAGTCACTGAAGTTATCTGTCTGCAAAGAGAGGCCATTATGATGACATAATCAAGATGACTAAATAATAAGCAAAAACACATCATTTCCACAGAAGTATTCCAATCAAGCACAAAATGTGTTTAACATAAATCCAAATATACTTCAGACCTGGTATTTTTCTTCTAAAAGTTGAGCATAAATAAATAAAATTCTCCTGATATAAGAATTAGCAAGTTAGCTAGAATAAGCAGAGACTCTTAGGTTCCCTAGACCGCTCTGAAAAACAAGTAAAATATTCCACGTGTGTATACATTTGTTTTCTCAGAAAAAGATCCAGAACTTTCAACATATTTTCAAAGGTATCTGAGACTTAAATGGTTAAAAACACCAACAATGTAAACCAGGCACAGTGCCTTGTGTCTCTAATCCCAGCACTTTGGGAAGCTGACCCCAGTAGTTCAAGACCAACCTGGGCAACACAGTGAGACCTCATCTCTACAACAAATACAAAACTTAGCTAGGTATAATGGTACACGCCTGTAGTCCCAACTACTCAGGCAGCTGAAGTGGCTGCAGTGGGCCAGAATTACGTCACTGCACTCCAGCCTAGGCAACAGAGGAGTCCCCAACTCAGGAAAAAAAAAAAAAAATTACAAACACTGTAGAAAAGAACATTAACCAAGACAAGAAATTTCTATTCAGTAAACAGATCAAATAAGCAATATATCTTAGTGGTTAGCACTGAAGGCTCTGTAGTCAGATACATAGACCCAAATACTAGCAAATGGATAAAAAAAATCATGGCAGCTGTTCCAAACCAGACCCCTCATTCTTGCTAATGGGTTCCACAAGATCCCCAGAACCTTGAAACATCCTGGGTTTCAGGCATACACAACCAAAGAAGTCTTGACCTAATACATATACTTCCCACAAGATTTTTGCAGTGATTAAGTGAGGCAACGGAAGAAGGAGCTTTCAAAAGTATAAAGCATTCTATAGGTTCTATGCAAGACTACTACTAATTTTCTTCCAAAATCATTCCTTATGACAGGAATGGCTAGTAGCATTCAATTCTGAGAATTCAGAGATCAAGTAACCTCTAAGAATCATTGCCTACTTACACAGAGTAGTATAATAAAGAATCTGTCTGGGCTTGGTCCTGGGCTACTGACAGGGAGCTACTAAACCCCTGGAATTTCCTGAGTGTTAAGAGTGCCTTTGTTATGCTAATAAAATGACTCAGGGTGGGCCCCCAATTATTTCAGGATGGAGTCTGATCTCTGGAAAGAATAGCCCCATGATGAGAAGGTTGAAATTTTGAGCCAGCCCAATCTCTAGGGATAGAAGAGGGACTAAAGATTGAATTCAGTCTTGTAGCCAATGATTCAACCAATCACGTTCGTAATAAAACTCCAATAAAAACTCTTGACACTAAAGTTCATGGAGTTCATGGCTGGTGAGCAATATATAACTTTCCTAAGTTCTGTGAGTCATTTGTAGCAGGTGGTAAAATGTGTAGGTGGCCTGGGGATGTTGACTAGTGGTTGGCATCTGAGATAAGACAGTCTTTTTTTTTTTTTGACATCACAAATATAATAACAGGTTTTTTTTAGATTTTAATTTTTGCTTTCCTTATATAAATATTATTTGAAAGATGCGGGGTACAATTCAGGATTAGGTATACAAGTGGACATCGTACAGACAAAGTTTGGGCCTCCCTTTGGTCCCCACTTTGCCTGGCTTGAGATCAGGTGCCCTTATTGATGATAAGACAGTCTTGTTGGGGACCATGCCCTTTAACTTGTGGGCCCACACTAATTCTAAGTGGTTAATGCTAGACTTAAATTGTAGTACACCCAGTTGAAGCTGAGAGTGAACAGTGAAGGAGAAAATGTTGAGATAATAATAATAGCTAACATTTAAAAGAATTGTATTTAAAGTGCTTAGCACAGTGCCTAGAAAACATCATCTTATTTAATTTTCACAAAAAGCTTTAAGAGGTTTTGTAAATAAGGAAACTGAAGGTGAGAAAGGTGCACAGATTCCCCAAGGCCAAAGTGAGAAAGCTAGGACTCAAAACCAGGTCCAGTTTCAGGGTTCTTAATCACATATGGTCCTGATATTGGTAGAAACAATGAGTTATCAAACTTCACAAGTCCTTAAGTCATCCTTATAAATAGGTACAAGGGTGGTCTTTCACATCTTTAGCCTGTGTAAGTAATTTACAAATTAATGTTATAAGTATTTTTTACTTTGATATTTGCTACTTGTTAATCCTGCCCAGTATATATTTTTAAAGACATTGAAAAGAGTATTCTTACCTTGAGTGAAGTTCAGTGGCATTGCTACTTCAGTAGTATTTGTGAGTGTTAGTAAATGCTCTCCACTAACCAGTACGGAAAGCTCTTCAAATCCAAGGCATGTGCCCCACACAGGAAAATAGTCTCCACCATCAAAACTCTTTCAGAATGACAGAAAGAGAAAACTAAGTTCACTAAAACTTTTCAAAACAAGAATAATGCATATCTTTTGTCACCAGACAGGCACCTAAGTTACTTGTGGATTTCTGAAAAACTCTTCAGGATCCATAAATAGGCTATCACTTAATCTCACCTTAGACCAAGCTCACACACAGGTTGGAAAAGGTGAGCTGTGGGCACCTTGACCCAAAGACTATAAAACAGCTTCAAGTTATTTAGCCTAGCAATTAAAAGTTTTAAAACAAGTATCTCAACTGCTAAAAACAGATGTTTAGGGAAATATTTAAAAGGAAGTTGGCAAAATACAAGAAAGGCAAGGTTATTTTAAAAATTGCCATCACTCATATGAACTTCAAAGCCAACTGGATGAATTTAGAGTCTATTATTGAAAGGACAGGCCGATAGCGGGAAATGCATTTTTCTTTACTCCTCTTCCTAAATCTTAATACAGTGATGAGAAAGTAGAAGCTATGCTTTTGGAGAAATGCACACTTTAAGTGAAATTAACTTTGCCGACTTTGTCTTTTCAGGAACAAACTTCCTGGTGCCAGGCATCAGAGGTATCTCATAGTGGCAATCAAGCTTGCCTAGAGTAAAGGGAATTTACAAGGCCTAAGACACCATGCATTGGGCAAGGACTGTAAAAGTCATGAAACTTGTAATTACAAAAGTTATAACTGCTCAGAGGGGGAGCAGGTGGGGATTCAATCTTCCAGTAAATTGGGCACTATCTATGGTGGAGTCAAGGATCCCCCAAAGCTACCCATTGGGAATGCACAGAAGATAAGGGGAGGTACACCCTCCATTAGCTCTAAGAAATGTCGTTTGGGAAGGTGCAGGAGAATTAGAATCCTTGTCATGCCCTTCTCTAGGGGCTATGATAATGTGGGTGGACATTAACGGGTCTCTGTGTCACAGAATCTCCAAGACATTCACAGGTGGTCGATAAGGAAGTCACGGCGGTCACATGCAACATCTCCAAGGAAAGGATTTAAACCAGGGCTTTGGGAGGCTATGACGCCACACTCACCTAGAGTGTAGGCCCACTCCCTGTCTGTGGGGGTGAACTTTCCTTAAATAAATCTTTTCTTCTCTCACTTCTATGTGTTGAAATTCTTTGCATTTACTCAGATCTCTGGGATCCCAGCGCCGCACCTCCGGCTTGCCAGCTCTGGTGGTGCTGCGCCTCCCTGCACCTCTCCACCCTCACCCTGTCTGTACCCTAACCATCATACTCAGTGATCTATCCAGAAATAAAGAACAGAGTACTACATGTTCTCACTCATAAATGACCCTGAACATTTTTTTTAAAAGCAGGATTTATTAAGAGAATAGAAAAGTTCCCACAGTGGGAAGGGACCAGAGGGGGTTGCCTGACCCTGAACAGTTACCATAATACTGTAAGAAAGGGATTGGCAGTAGCAGGATACTACCAGGATGTGGGAGGAAACACAATATCAATAAGGGTACCTGATCTCAAACCAGGCAAAGTGGGGACCAAGGGGAGGCCCAAACTTTACCTATACAATGATCACTTGTATACCTAATCCTGAATTGTACCCCACATCTTTAAAATAAAGTTAAGTTAAATTAAATTAAATTTCAAAAATAATTTAAAAAATAAAAATCACTGTTACTAGTTGAGGGGAGAAATTAGTAAGATTTTGAGCTATGATGTAAAGGTAGTCCCAATGTGAACATTACAAAGGAGAAGTCAGGGGGTCCGAGCTTGGTAAATGAACATGGAGTCTCACTGTCAAGAAAGGTTGAACAGGAGTGAATCAATTGGGAAGAAGACCAGATTTCAAGAGAGATGAGAACTAATAACATAGGAAAAATGTGCAGTACATAATAAAAAAAGAAGTGGATACAGATACCAGAATTACTAAACCACATAAGAACATGGTTCATATTAATGAGCATTAGGAGAGAGGGCCAGTTAGTTGGGCTCTTAGGGTTCTCTGGAAGCACAGTACAGATGAAGTACACAGAAAACAGGTGGGAGCAGCCACTGGCTGTTCAAGAACAGGTGCCTCAAAGGTGAAAAGGGTGATAAGGCTAGGGTAATTGTGAGGGAAGTATTACCTTATGCTTAAAAAATGAACTATCCACACAGAAACTTACAAACATCCATCTAGAATAATAAGCGATAACTGATATTTACCTGTTTGGCCAAATTGTAAAATATTTCAGCCGCTGCAGCGTAATCTGAGTGTATGAGGTCAACACTTCCTCCAGGAAAAAGGATTCTGAGACAACATCAAGCAAATCAAATAAGGTATATTTTGCCTCCTCCACCACACACAGAAAATATACAGTATTTTTATTTTAAATCAATTTTTCCTTATTATATAAGCAGTAAGATCATTAAAGAAATTTTAAAAACTAAAGCAAAAAAGAAAATATAGAATATTTACAATCGTAGCCATTCAGAAACTCCTGCAATTAACAACACTTCAGTGCATATTCTTCTGTAAATTCTTCAGGAAGTCTACTTAATGAAATACAGTGTGAACAAATAAAAAGTAAACAAATAAGAAAGGGACAAGATTACACAGAGGTAGAAATCAAATGGAGATAAAATTCCAGGCTTAAGGTAATCAGTGATGTCAAGTCAACTGCATATGCTGAGTAAGTTTTAGTTCACAAATAATTATTTTAACTATAAAAAAAAGGTCATAAAAATATTTTAGGCTAGAATTAAATATCTACAAGAATTTAATCTCTGATTGTTACCCTGAGATCACTTCAGAAATAAGCACAGTACTAGAAATTGTTTTTAAAAAACCAAGTTACAATTCTAGAAGTAGTCTAGGAAAAGAGGAGGCACTCACAAATTTATGAAATAAATTTTGATTTTATTTTACTCACAAAGGTGATATATTTTAAAAATTACTATGTTTTTATATCAACTTTCAAAATTAGCTTTAAGGCTGGGCGTGGTAGCTCAAGCCTGTAATCCCAGCACTTTGGGAGGTCAAGGCGAGAGGACTACCTGAGCTCAGGAGTTCGACACCCGCCTGGGTAACTTGATAAGACTTCTTCTCTACAATGAATCAAAAAATAAACCAGGCATGGTAGCACATGCCTGTAGTTCCAGCTACTGGAAAGTTGAGGCGGAAGGATCACCTGAGCCCAGCAGGTCGAGGCTGCAGTGGCTGTGGGTGTGCCACTGCACTCCCACGTGGGCGACAGAGTGAGACTCAAACTCAAAAAAATAAAAATAAAAATAAATAAAATTTAAAACTTTATAACAGGTCTTGAAACAACTAAAGATATTCAAAAGACGTTTAAAAAGTTGGATTAAACATATTAAAATTTTGAAAATATTTAAATATTAATTCAAGATATGTGAACCATCACTTGTGAGACTGCTGTTCATTCAAGAAATATATTCTGTTTCTTCCATGAGTCAGACTCAATCTTTGCCTGGAGAGACAGAGATGAGTGGTTTTTGCTTTTAGGAAGACCAGTCTAGTAGAAAACATAAAAATCTGTGTGGCAGAACATCTGCCACAAAACCATGCAGAAAACCCTACAATTAAAAGTGGTTTAATGAAGACTCATTAGTAGGTCTCTCTTTTCATTAACTCAGCATTTAAAAAGCTGCCTCTAACCAAATTTATACCAAATTCTTACCCCAAAGTCCTTTCATACAGTAAAATTTGACTGCCCTTCCTAAACCAAAAACTCCTTTAAGGCAGGGCCCTGTCTTTTCATCTCTGTATTCCTACACAAAATAGTATGGGGTCAACTGCCTAACAGAGCTCAATAAAGATGTTTCTGAACTTGCATTAGAATATATACTGCTCGTTTTCCAGTGACACTCAGAAGCAGTGAATAAGGGCCCTGGTTAATCCCACTTTGGAGTATATGTGTCTGGACTATGCTAGGGAGAAAAGAAGAGGGGTAGCTACAAGAGAGAGAACCGGTGGAAATGCAGGAAACAAGGGAAGACGATACAAAATGCACTTCCTTGTAAATTTAAGGACCATTGCTGGTTTCCAAGAAGACATACTGGGCATCTGGACAAGCTAGCTCCCAAAAGTATATATTCCTGCCTATACTGTAGGAATATTTCAGATTCCTTCCCAGGGGAATGCAGTTGAAGAGAGGGTAGGAAAGGATAAAAGAGAACAAAAAGTATATTTTTGAGGCTCTACCATTATATTTATTCTAGCCTAAATTTCTTTGTCCGTGCCAAAGTACCTTGCACATAGCACATACCAGGGACTGTAAATGTTTTACTAAACCGAACTGATCTTACAGCAAATATTTGCTGAACCAAACTGAACTGAAGGTAAATTTTTGTGAACACAGCCTTTTAAAAAAGCACTAAATGAATATGGTTTTTAGAAGTAAAAAACAACAATAATAAATAAAGCTGCTTTTAAAGTTTCCCAGTAACTGCCCCCCACCACCACCACCACCACTATACTCCTATCAGAAACAACTACCATTAAAATTTGTTGCACTGATTTGGTAGAAATGTGCATAGCTCTTCAGCCCTACTTTAAAAACAAAAGCAGTCTGGACATGGTGGCTCAAGTCTGTAATCCCAGGACTTTGGGAGGCCGAGGTGAAAGGATTGCCTGAGCCCAGGGGTTCAAGACCAGGCTGGGCAAATTGGCGAGACCTCATCTCTACAATAAATCAAAAAATTAGCCAGCGTGATAACACGCCTGTAGTTCCAGCTACTTGGAAGGCTGAGGCAAAAGGATCACCAGAGCCCAGCAGGTCGAGGTTGGGGTGGCCATGAGCATGCATTCCAGCCTGGGCGAAAGTGAGACGCCAATGCAAAAAATTTTTTAAATTTAAAAAATTTTTAAAAAGCAAATGGGAGTATACTATATATACCACTATGTACTTTGCCTTTTTCACGTAACAGTACACACTGTTTGCAGGACAACAGTGATCCAAAGCAGCACTTACAGATATCGCCTTTTTTAAAACCCCACATAGTATTCGATTAAATGTGCACAGTCTATTTTATTTAACCAATTCCAAGCTGATAGACTACAGGGTGACTTCTAAAGTGGGGGTCTGTCAGACAATACTACAATGAATGTGTTTGGGCCTAAGTCTGCAGGTGGGGGGTAGGGAGGGAGAATGTATTAATAAAATAAAATTCTTCCTGAAGTTCCCAGGTCAAAGGGTATGTGTATATCTATTTTCAACAGGTATTTCAAAATTGCCCCCAAAAGACTATATAATTTACATTTCTACTAATAAAGTATAAGAGTACTTGTTTTGTCACACTCTTGCCGTTAAAGTATTAGCAAATTTTTTTTATCTTTGCCAACCTGATAATTAAAATAATTTTAATTGCTACAATGAGCTTTCCTTCCTTAAATTAAGAGTAATAAACAATTTTTCATGAATAAAAGCCTTTTTCTGTGAACTAATCCATCATATATTTTGTGGTGAGGACAGAAGATAGAAAAATTTTTTCCAAGTTCTACTCAAATTACCTCTGAAAGATAACCAATCAATATCTTCAGATTTAGGACTTATAAATTCCCTAGGCAAGCAGTATGCCATGCCATTCAAAGTGGCTTCAAATCATTTAAGACAAGCATTAAAAGAACAAAGATGGCCAGGCGCAGTGGCTCACACCTGTAATCCCAGCACTTTGGGAGGCGAAGGTGAAAGGATTGCCTCAGCCCAGGGGTTCGAGACCAGCCTAGGCAAATTGGCGAGACCTTATCTCTACAACGAATCAAAAAATGAGCCAGGTATGGTGGCACACACCTGTGGTTCCAGCTACTTGAAAGGTTGAGACAAAAGGATCATCTGAGCCAGCAAGGTCAAGGCTGGCATGGCTGCAAGCATGCCACTGCAGTGCACTCCTGCCTGGGTGACAGAGTGAGACTCCAACTCAAAAAAAAATAAAAGAACAAAGATTATGTCACGCAAAAAAAATTAGATGTGTCTACTATGTAACAATTATATATTTCCTACCCTGTCTCCTCTTTGAAGGGCTTTTTCATATCCCAACAAAATATTTCCTATAAAATAACTCAGAAAACTAATATTATACCACTCTAAGACAGTTACATAGAAATGTATACTACTTATATGTATTTTTGTTTTGCAAAAGGAAACATATATATAGACACTCATGCACTTGATCAAATCAAAGCTGCCAACTTACCCATTAACGGATTTGAAAAGTATTTTATACTCTTCTTCTGAAAGATCAAGTCTGAAAACAATAAAAACAGTTATAAAATATCCACTTCTAAAACTTAAGGAAAAAAAATAAACCTCTAAATGAAGTCACCATATTACTTTTAAAAAGTTAGATGATAAATAATTCTTAAATACTAGACATTATTACCTCTCTACTTTCCTAGAGGCATTTTTTCAAACTACATGAAAGCGACATCATTAGACCTTTGTTTTGCTAATCTGACAAGTAAACATGTTTTTCTGCAGCCTAATATATTTTAATATTGTGAAGTATGTGCTAGTTTGCAAAATATTAAAGACCATGAGATTTGGGTACCAGTAATTTCTGTTAGCTAAGAACTATAAAAGAAATATAAGGGCCAGGCTCGGTGGCTCAGCCTGTAATCCCAGCACTTTGGGAGGCTGGGGCGAGTAGACTGCCTGAGCCCATGGGTTCAAGACCAGCCCGAGGAACTTGGCAAGACCTTGTCTCTACAATAAATCAAAAATTTTCCGGGTGTGGTAGCACGCGCCTGTAATTTCAGCTACTTGGAAGGCTTAGGCGGAAGGATCGCTGGAGCCCAGCAAGTTGAGGCTGCGGTGGCCGTGAGCATGCCACCGCACTCCAGTCTGGGCGACAACAGTGAAACTCCATCTCAAAAAAAAAACAAAAAAAAGAAACAAACAAAAAAATAAATACAAGAGTATTTAGTAGTTTTATGTAAAGACTTAATTAAGAACTTCATTATTGGCCTGGCATGTTGGTTCACGCTTGGTTTATTTTGGGAAGCCCAAGCAGGAGAATTTCTTGAGCCCAAGAATTTAAGACCTGCCTGGGCAACACAGGGAGTCTTCATCTCTATAAACCATCCAAAAATTAGCCAGGTATAATAGCATGCACCTGTAGTCCCAGCTACTCAGGAGGCTGAGTTGGAAGGATCACCTGAATCCAGGAGGTCAAAGCTGTAGTGAACCATGATTGTGCCACTGTACTCCAGCCTGGGTGACAGAGTGAGACCCTGACTCAAAAAAAAAAATTAATTAATTAATAAAAAACTTTATTATCATCTCTATCTTAATAACAGGCAGCTCTGGCAGGTAAAAAACAATACAAATAAATGCCAAGTCTCTGCTTCATCCCATCCCCACAGACCAATCGCATGGTCTAGGGACTACTGTGTATTCAAAAGTCAGAATAGCTCAGATCGAGTGTGAACTGACAGACTACAGGAAGATCACTATACACTGGCCTAACTGGACAGGTAATTATTCTGAAGCACCCTTGATCGAACACCCCTTAGAAGCCTCCTAACAAGCACTATGTTATTGATTACTTTATTCTCTTTCACCAGAGAAAACTGGTGGGATTAATCTGTGACAATTGGGGACAACCTTTAATTAAGTCACAGGAAGATGTCTGCCTTCCCAAAACTTCAATAAAATGCAAGAACAAAGAAAATGAGCATCATGTTTGTGAAATCCTTGCAAGAACTCTCCTACACTTAGCAGTCTTCTGTTTCTATAAGAGGACAGCATGGCACATGCCCTCAACCTGCCCCAGAAGAAGTAGACTTATGATCCAATATCAACTACAGCCCATTTCTGCCTGGCAGTTTTAGAGGGAATTAGAACACCTCATTCATTTAAGCAGACACCCATGATGCCCAGAACACAGGTGTGCTTTGTCAGCACACCCCTCTGGGCTCTCCTCTAAGTCCAAATAAGCTCTGCAAGTCCAAGTCTGTCATTCAGAAGTTCTTAGTAAATCTCCTTCTGGCAAAGAGCCACAAAGCAGTGAGAGACACTGGAATGGTGCTGCCCGCTGTCTTAAAGAGAGAACAAGTGGACAGGTAGCCCTGCCCTGAGAGGGGATAGGGAGGCGAAATGTGAATCCACACGTTTCCGGTATCCTGCCAGTTCAATCTGCCCAGATTGTGCCAACAAAAAGGGAACTGCTAGATGCATGCCTGTGGTCCCAGCTACTTGGGAGGCTAAGGCAAGAGGATCACTTGAGGTCAGAATTCTTCAAACCAGGAGGGGCCACCACCACCATCAGGAAGCAGAATGGATTAAGATCATTCAGCTGCACTCTGTGCAGGCAGGCTAGTTTCACTCATTTCATTAATTCTACTACACGGCTCCCACCTTGTCCATGACTGAATTTTTGAGCCCCACTTTTCACTATCAAGGGTCTATTTGTTAGGTGGGAAGAGGAGGTGATCCTAGTGCCTCAGGGTCCTGGCAGAGAAAACAGGTTTTTCTGAACACAGATGTTATCTGCATGTTGTCAGATATTTCTTGAAACAAAAGTCCCTCTCAAACAGGGTATGAAAATAGTTCACTCTCTCCTTAACTGAAAGAAAAGGCTTAAGCCTAGCAATGAATGCAAATGACACTTAGCTTTAGTAGCATGAAAAGGCACAGTAGGCACAGTTGTCAAGAGAGTGCTTGCCCCATTTAAAATCAGATCCAGATAACAGTCTTCAAAAGAAGTCACAAATTCAGACTTCTATGAAGTGTTCCGATTTGTAAATGTTTTAAAATGCTATGTGAACAAAATCCCTTTTTTTTTGAGACAGTGTGCTCTCTCTCTGTTGCCCAGGTTGGAGTGCAGTGGTGTGATCATAGCTCAACTGCAGCCTCAAACTCCTGGACTCAAGTAATCCTCCCACTCCAGTATCTCAAGTAGCTGGGACTAGAGGTATACACCACCACACCCAGCTAGTTTTTGTTTGTTTGTTTGTTTTGTTTTTATATTTTGCACACCTGGCCCAAAACACATTTTGAAACCAAAAGCAGTCCATGGGCTGCTGTGCGCTACCTCTCAGGAGGTGGGACACTCTGGTTTTCCACCAGTCCCACAGTGGAAACTTATAATAATCTAAGAGCACCAAGCACCTGAGCGAAAAAGAAGCAGAGAAACGGCAGAAGCAGATCAAAGACAAACTGCTTAATGTGTTTCAGAATTTTGCCTAGATCTTCCATCTCCTCCTTTTCCTTTCTAAACTGCAGAAGTTGACCTCCAGTATCCAAAAATTCGAAAACGAACCTAACATCACTGTATTGATCATTTTAGTCTCATTCTACATGAGGTAAT
Source organism: Tarsius wallacei (assembly GCA_963574415.1). Classification (NCBI taxonomy): domain Eukaryota; kingdom Metazoa; phylum Chordata; class Mammalia; order Primates; family Tarsiidae; genus Tarsius; species Tarsius wallacei. Next base: position 13,197 of record CAUYQG010073573.1, read on the forward strand.
CCTTTGCAGGTGAGTCTGAGAATTTAGCCCTCATGTGTTACATTGTTTCTATAAGATCACGTGATTTCAATTCTAAACAATAGACCTTAAAAATGAACTCTGGGACATGCCTGTAATCCCAGCACTTTGGGAAGCCAAGCAAGAGGACTCCTTGAGCCCAGGAGTTCGAGACAAGCCTGGGCAATATAGGAAGACCTTATCTTTACAAAAAAAAAATCAAAAAATTAGCTAGGCATTATGGTGCACACACGTAGTTCCAGCTACTTGGGAGGCTGAGGCAGAAGGATCACCTGAGCCCACGAGGTCGAAGATGCAGTGAGCCATGATTGTGCCACTGCACTCCAGCCTGGTCAATAGAGTGAGACTCCAACTAAAAAACAAACAAAAAAACTGAAACCACAAGCTGAATTAACCCATATGCTGACAGAGTCAGTGTCTCTGTCATAAATACAGCATCTCGAGTAGCTGGAACTACAGGTACACACCATCACACCCAGCTAATTATTTTTATTCTTTGCATGCCCGGCCCAAAACATACTTTTAAACCAAAAGCAGGCCGTGGGCTGCTGTGTGCTACCTCTCAGGAGGTAGGACACTCTGGTTTCCACCAGTCTCACAGTGGAAACTTCCGATAACCTAAGAGTACCAAGCATCTGAGAAAAAAGGTAGCAGAAAGAAGCAGAAGCAGACCAAAACAAACTGCTTAATGCAAGTCATTTGTTTTCAAAACTTCCAGTTTCAAAACATCTGTCATTCTTATATACTTCTTCCCTGTGCCCTTTTATTAGTCATCACATCTTGCATCTCACTTTGTTGCCCAGGCAGGAGTACAGTGGTATGATCACAGCACACTATGCCCAGCTGATATTTTACCTTTTGTAGAGACAGTCTCACTATGTTGCCAAGACTGGTCTTGGAATCCTGGGCTCAAGCAATCCTCTCGCTGCATCCTCTCAAAGTGCTGAGATAACAGGTGTGAGCCACCATGCTGGCTATCTTGCTGATTTTTTAAGCACACTTTCCTTTCAAACCCACACCACTGCTCTAAGCCTAGCCCTCATCACTTCACACCTAGCCTACTACAACCATCTCTAAACTGGTCTACCTAGCTGTTATCTGTACTATCTCCCATCCATGTCATCAGCACTAACATCCTAAAACAACAGGTTGCATCAAGCAGCTTCCAGATGAAAATTCTGAAACACTGTTCTGAAGACTCTCAGGAACCTCTCCCTCAGCTCTAAAACTCCAGTATTATCTGGGTTCCAAATAAGATTTCATTTTTAAATTTATATCTGCTACTAAAACATGAAAGACTTACATCAAAAGCAAATGCTCATTTTGGAACAGAGACAATTAAGTGTAAAAGATAAAAAAAAAAAAGACAATTCTTATGAATCTAAACATAAGATGATTTGGGGTACAATTTTCTGAATTGCAGTGTTTGCATTTTATTATTAATACTATATTTGAACAGTGCTTTTCTTTGTAATAATTTTTAATGAGCAATTCTTTACAAAAACAAGTTGTACAGAAAAAATAATTATGTTTTGTGTGTGAAGTCACTCAAAATGGATTAGATGAGGTTGCTGAGAGATTCTAAAATATACTAATTTTAGTTGACAACATATTATACTTATTAGAATTTGTTTGTTAGCTCTTTCCAAATGAAAATATGAGAATCCAACTCATTCCAAATAAAAACATGAGATGCAGGCCAAGCACAGGGGCTCATGCCAGTAATCTCAGCACTCCGGAGGCCGAGGTGGGAGGATCACCTGAGGCCGGGAGTTCAGGACCAGTCTAGGAAACACAGCAAGACCTTGTCTCTACAAAAAAAAAAAAAAAAAAAAAAATGAGCTGGGTGTAGTGGTATGCACCTGTAGTGCCAGTTACTCAGGCAGCTGAGGCGGAAGGATCGCCTGAGCCCAGGAGGTCAAGCCTGTGGTGAGCTGTGATCATGCCACTGCATTCC
>CAUYQG010073579.1:0-11041 GCA_963574415.1 Tarsius wallacei
AGGCTGCAGTGGCCGGGAGCGTGCCACTGCACTCCAGTCTGGGTGATGGAGTGAGACTCCAACTAAAAAAAGAAAAAAGAAAAGTACACCTTTGTATTTCTAAAAGTATAAGGACTGTGACCTCAGAGTGAGAAGGATTCCTTCCTTCCTTTTTTTGGAGTCAGTATCTCACTCTGTCACCCAGGCTGGAGTGCAGTGGCACCTTCACAATTCAACACAGCCTTGACCTCTTGGGCTCAAGCCATCCTCCCGCCTCAGCCTCCTGAGTAACTGGAACAATAGGCGTGCCTCACCACACCCAGCTAATTTTTGATTTAAAAAAAAATTTTTTTTTAGAAATGAGGTCTCACTATGTTGCTCAGGCTGGTCTCGAACTCCTGGGCTCAAGCAATCCTCCCGCCTTGGCCTTCCAAAGTGCTGGGATTATAGACATGAGCCATCTCTCTCCTGGCTGGATTTCTTAAACAAGATACAAAAAAAAAAAAAAAAGAGCACAAATCAGAAAGAAAAATATTAATAATTTTGATTATATTAAAGCTTAAAATTTCTGTATAATAAAAAGACACACCAGGTTAAAAGTCAAGCCGCACAGAGTAGATATTTGCACTACAACACAAGGCACTGCAACTAATGATCACTTTCCAGAATATGTAAAGAACTTCTACAAATCAATGGATACATATATTCAATAGAAAATGATAATGATGACCAGGCTTGGTGGCTCAGCCTGTAATCCCAGCACTTTGGGAGGCCGAGGTGAGTCGATTGCCTGACCCCGTGGGTTCGAGACCAGCCCGGGCAACTAGGTGGGACCTCATCTCTACAATAAATAAAAAATTAGCTGCGCATGGTAGCGTGTGCCTGTACTTCCGGCTGCTTGGAAGGCTGAGGTGGAAGGATCGCTGGAGCCCAGCAGGTCAATGCTAGGGTGGCCATGAGTGTGCCACTGCACTCCAGCCTGGGTGATGGAGTGAGACTCCAACTCAAAAAAAAAAAAGAAAAAGAAAATGACAAAGATATGAACAAGGACGTCACAGAAGAGGCCATCTGAGCTGCTCATAAATATGTGAAAAGGTGCTCAGCCTCACCGTCAGCAGGAAAATGCAAATTAAAGTGAGGTCCCATTTTACCCCTGCCACATCGGCAAAGATGAAAAGTCCGGTGAGTCCTGACCAAATGCTGTCAGGAACGTGGGGAATCTAGATCTCTCTTGTGCTGGTGGCAGGAAGGTAGACCAGTAAGGCCATTTTGGAGAGCAGCTGGAGCTTTATAGTGACAGTGAAGACACATATGAGGGGTGACCCCAAAAACCCTGGAATTTATTGATTAACAAATTGTGTATTTATTCTTACATTTAAATGTATCACTTTCAAAGTACTCTCCATTTGATGCCGTCCACCCATTGAGATGCTCTTTCCCCTGCTCAAAACAATATTTGAACTCATCAATTGTGATGTCATTGAGTGCTTCTGCTATTTTTTTGTTTCACCTCTTTCACACCTGCAACACGTTTCCCTTTGAGGACTTTTTTCATTCCAGAGAAACAAACAAACAAAAAATGGCTCAGAGTGAGATCAGGTGAGCAGGGAGGGTGAGCACGGGGGTCCTGCTGGTTTGGGGTCAAAAACTGCTGAACACTCAGCGTAGCGTGGGCAGGTGCATTCATAATCACCCATCACGAAATGGGCAAAAGTGTTGAAAGAATCTCCAAAAAAAAAAAATCACGGAAGCCGAACACAGTCCCTTCCAACACCAGCTGGTGCACTGATGCCGAGGGGATCCTAGAACACTGACCTAGCGGTGGGAGCCTGTATTACAAGGGGCCCACCCTCCAAAAGATAATTCTGTTTTTTAAGGGGTCCCCCCGTACATCCTCTGATGCACTAATACGTCTTCTAGGTGGATGTGTGCACAGGGACACATCCAAGAATGCTTGTAGTCAATAAACATTGGAAAGAAATTTCCATCGAAAAGGAAGCAGAAAACAAATGTTGCATATTCACATCATGGAATAGTATATAACCATTAAAATGATAAAACGTCTCTAACTATCAACACAAAGGAACCTTAGGATTTAAGGAAGTTGTTTAATGAGCTTGGAGTTTCAGGAAGATGAAGAAAGCTCTGGAGACCATGGCGGTCGATGGCGGTGACGGTTATACAAGTTGAATATGCTTTGTGCCATGATCTACACTTAAAAAGGGTTAAAATAGTAAATTTTATGTTATGTCAATTTTACCACAATGAAAAAAACATACTACATATATATACTTTTTAAAGTCAGGGTCTCACTCGGTCACCCAGGCTGGAGTGCAGTGGTGCAATCATAGCTCACTGCAGCCTTGAACTTCTGGGATCCAGCCACCCTCCCATCTCAACCTCCAGGGTAGCTGAAACTACCAACATGTGCCATCATACCTGGCTAAATTTTTAAGTCATTTTTTTTCCGGATAGATGGGGTCTTGCTATGTTGCTCAGGCTGGTCTTGAACTCCTGGCCTCAAACAATTCTCTCACCTTGGCCTCCCGAAGCACTGGGATTACAGGCATGAGCCACTGCGGTTGGCCCCAAAAAAGCATAATGTTAAATGAACAAAATAAATACAACAGGAAAGACAATATTTGATAACCTTAGTGATATTTAACAACACGAAATAATGCTCCTTCATATTACTGAATGTGTATGAAAAGCCAGGGGTTTATGCTTGAACTCCATCTGTAACATTTCCTTCCTTCCTTCCCTCCTCCCTCCCTCTCTCCCTCCTTCCTTCCTTCTTGAGTTGGGGTCTCACTCTGTCACCCGATCATGGCTCACTGCAGCCTCGACCTCCTGGACTCAGGGGATCCTTCTGCCTCTGCCTCCTGAGTAGCTGGGACTACAGGTGTGTGCCACTACGCCCGGCTAATTTTTAATTTTTTTTTGGTAGAGGTGAGGTCTTGCTGTGCTGCCCAGGCTGGTCTTGAACTCCTGGACTCAAGCAATCCTTGCGCTTCAGTCTCCCAAAGTGCTGGGATTATAAAGGTGAGCCACTGCACTGTGTGTGCCCCCAAAGCGCTCTTGGTCTGTGCCAGCTGTCCTAGGGTACTGACACCCTGTCCCCTCCTGCCATGCTCAGCCTCAGGGTGCCAAATCAGACTCCTCCCTCCAATCCGGCTCTCAGCGGCCTCCATGCAGTTTCCTGAGAGCTGCCCACATGAGGTCAAGTTGTATATGTGTCCAAATCCCAGGGACAGACAGAAACTAACTCTTTGCCAGGGTGTACTGCAGCTCCCATGGGAAAGCAGGCTATGCCTGGACACCTGGGTGAAGGGTGTCCCCATACTCCATCAGCCCATAGACACTACCCCCAGCTCCTGCTGGGTTAAGACATCCTGCTACCCTCCTCAGTCTGGCTTCTTTTTTTTTTTTTTACTTTTTTTTCGAGTCGGGGTCTCACTCTGTTGCCCAGGCTGGAGTGCAGTGACACACTGCTCATGGCCACCGCAGCCTCGACCTGCTGGGCCCCGGAGATCCTTCCACCTCAGCCTTTCAAGTAGCTGTAACTACAAGCATGTGCTACCATCCCCAGCTTATTTTTTTATTTATTGTAGAGACAAGGTCTCGCCAAATTGCCCAGGCAGACCTTGAACCCCTGGGCTCAGGCAATCCTCTTGCCTTGGCCTCCCAAAGTGCTGGGATTATAGGCTTGAGCCACCATGCCTGGCCTTTGTGTGTGTGTGTGTGTGTGTGTGTGTGTGTCAGAGTCTCACTCTGTCGCCCAAGCTGGGGTGCAGTGGCATGCCCACAGCCACCGCAGCCTTGACCTGCTGGGCTCCGGCGATCCTTCTGCCTCAGCCTTCCAAGTAGCTGGAACTACAGATGCACGCCACCGTGCCTGGCTAATTTTTGATTTATTGTAGAGATGAGGTCTCGCCACATTGCCCAGGCTGGTCTCGAACCCCTGGGCTCAGGCAATCCTCTCGTCTTGGGCTCCCAAAGTGCTGGGTTTATAGGCTTGAGCCACCATGCCTGGCGTGTGTGTGTGTGTGTGTGTGTGTGTGTGTGTGTGTGTGAGAGAGAGAGAGAGAGAGTCTCACTCTGTCGCCCAAGCTGGGATGCAGTGGCATGCCCATGGCCACCGCAGCCTCGACCTGCTGGCCTCCGGCAATCCTTCCGCCTCAGCCTTCCAAGTAGCCAGAACTACAGACGCACGCCACCACGTCTGGCTAATTTTTGATTTATTGTAGAGATGAGGTCTCACCACATGGCCCAGGCTGTTCTCGAACCCCTGGGCTCAGGCAGTCCTCTCGCCTCAGCCTCCCAAAGTGCTGGGATGACAGGCTGAGCTACCGCGCCTGGCCCAGTCTGGCTTCTGAGACGCTCAGTGACCCGACCCTACTTGCCTCTCTCTCTTCCCTGAAATTATTTTAGAACAGCAGCTCTCACCCTTGCTCGTGGAAGATACGCTTTCCTGTCTCAGAGGCGCCTGTTTTATTTTTCTTTCTTCTTTCTGGAATCGTTTCCTTCTGTGACTGCCCCTCCCCACGTAGAGCTTGTCATTTCAGATTAGCCTCAAATGCCACTTCCTCCTGTAGCCAGAGGCAGTTTCTTCTTCCCCTGTGTTCACTAGTGCAGAGTTCTAGCAGCTTCTGGAAACGCCATCCATCACATTCTCCCTTGGGTCCCAGTTGTTTAGCTGCATGTCGTTAGGCTGTTAGCCTCTTTTCTTTTCTTTTCTGAGTTGGAGTCTCACTCTGTCGCCCAGGCTGGAGGGCAGTGGCGTGCTCACGGCCACTGCAGCCTTGACCTGCTGGGCTCAGGCAATCTTTCCGCCTCAGTCTTCCAAACGGCTGGAACTACAGGCACGCACCACCTCGCCTGGCTAATTTTTGACTTATTGGTAGAGATGAGGTCTTGCCAAGTTGCCCAGGCTGGTCTGGAACCCCTGGGCTCAGGCAATCCTCTCGCCTTGGCCTCCTAAAGTGCTGAGATGACAGGCTTGAGCCACCGTGCGTGGCAAGAGTGTGTTTCTATGTGAATGGAGTGTAAGCAGTACCAGAAGTCAAGCAGACAGGTGCCCTGGCCAGAGGTCATCCTTACTGTGTGACTTAGTGCAGGGTCTGGACAAAGTAAATTGTCCTGAGAACAGAGGGCACTCCTGTGCCTTGCAGGTCTCCCCTCTCTTAGAATTTAAGACTTGGCCGCCACATGAACTTTGTCATTTGAGTGGTTTAGAATGATGTTTTCCAATCTGGGAGCTGCAGGTATATTTATATACTTATTTTTATTTGTTTATTTTTCTAGTTCTTTTTTTTTCTTTTTGGTAGAAACAGGGTCTCTGGTCTTGGACTCCTGGGCTCAAACGATCCTCCTGCCTTCACCTCCCGAAGCGTTGGGATTACGCGCATGAGCTATCGCGCCTGGCCTGCACATACATTTAAAATAGACTCCCACCCCCCTTTAAAAGAAGTCTGTGTGTGTATTGATCAAGATGAGACCTGTGGGTTTTGTGCAGAACTCCACTCTGGCCAGAAGGAGGCAGCATAGCCTAATGCTCTGAGTCAGAAGCCTCCCCGGAGTCCGCAATTAGGGCCCTGGAGTGGGGACAGCTCCCGGGTTGTGAGCTCACGTTTCCTTCTCTGTATCCTGCAAAATGAACCAGGAGCGAAATATCTTGAGACCATCAAGTGCTGCCTGGGTGTCAGGCATCGCTGCAGAAGCCGCCCCTGACGCTAACACCATTCTCCTTCGCCTCTGACCTGGCCCTAGGATTTGAAAAGCTCACATTTTTTATTTGTATTTTTCGTTCTTTTGAGTTGGGGTTCTACGCTGTTGCCCAGGCTGGAGTGCAGTGGCACAATCATGGCTCACTGCAGCCTGGAATTCCTGGGCTCAATGGGATCCTTCTGCCTTGGCCTCCTGAGTAGCTGGGACTACTGGTATGTGCCACCACGCCCAGCTAATTTAAACATTTTCTTTGTAACGACGAGGTCTCACTGTGCTGCCCGGGGTGGTCTCAAACTCCTGGACTCAAGCGATCCTTCCACCTTGATCTCCCAAAGTGCTGGGATTACAGGTGTGAGCCACTGTGCTGGTTGGCTCACTGCTTTTTGTAAGTGAGTCTTGTTCCCGTTTTTGTAAATGGAAAGCCTGGTACGTAAATTCACAAAAGACACAAGACATAAAATTAGGGAAAGACACCTTGTAGATGTAGCAAAACTAAAACAACCATCACTGCAAACTTCTACCTGCAGGTATGAGAATACAGAAAGACAAGGGATTTTCCATTTCTCTGCTATGACTTTAGTGCTCTGAAATGGTCCAAAATGCTTCTGAATACATTGCAGTGATCATTGGTCTTGTGCAGACACTGTATATGGCTATCGGCGGTAGCTGGAATATGATGTCTGATGTATTTGCAAGTCTCTTTGCTTCTCAGAGGCAGCAAAGCATAGCAGAGACGCATACCAGCCCCTCCTTCCTGCTGTGTGACCTCAGAGAGGAGGTCTAACCTCTCTGATCTTCCCAGTGCCTATAAAATTGGACTGATCATAATAGAACCAACTTGGTAAGCGTGTTGGTAAGTATGAAATGAGTGCCTGGCACACAGTAGACAATACATATTGGGCATACTATTGGCAGATGGATGTTTGGTCCCTCATCAAGAATATGAATTGGAGTACTGGATTAGATACCTTCCAAATCTCAAATTCTGTGATTCTATGGGATACAATGAAATGAAATAATAAAATAAATGAAATGATAAAATATGCTTTCAGATCAGTTTGGGCAACATAGCAAGATTTCTCTCTACAAAAAAAGAAAAAAATATATATATATATGTGTATATATATATATATTAGCCGGGTGTGATTGTGCGTGCCTGTAGTTCCAGCTAGTCAAGAGACCAAGGCTGAAGGGTCACCGGAGCCCAGGAAATCGAGGCTATGGTGGGCCGCAATTTTGCCACTGCACTCTAGCCTGGGCAACAGTGTGAGACCTTGACTTAAAAAAACAAAAAACCCCAAACAAAGTACTTTCATTTTAGTTTTGCCAAATCCACTTGCACGCCGGACGCTTACATGAAAGAGACTCCCCTTGGTCTTCACCGTGTAGCAGCTGTCAGAATAATGTCAGCACAATGTCAGAATTACAGGGCGTCAACTGCTTTGTTTCAATAAACAAACTTTCTTGGCAGGTATACTTCCGGGCTGTCACTCACTAGATGTGAATCCAAGCAGCTCGAGCGAATGAATAAGCACGATTATGCTTCAGGACCCCATGAAGGAGCGTAAACAGATAACTGGGACAAGATGTTAAGTGAAAAATGGTTCAGGGGTCATATGTGCCTGGAAACCCTGCCCGTGACTCTTCCTTTTAGAGACACATGGTGTGCTTTAGTGTATTAAAGGCTCAGAGCAGGTTTGTCTAATAGAAATGTCATCTCTGTCCAGCAGAAATCAATGCCAGCCTCAGCTGCAGTTCAAAATCTTCTGGTAGCCACACTGAAAAAGTAAGAAGAAACAGACAATATTAATTGTAATAACATGTTTTATCTAACCCAATACACCAAAAATAGTATCATTTCAACACATAGCCAAAATTTTAAAAATTATTAAGCATGTCTTACCAGCCGAGGCAGGAGTACTGCTTGCAGCCAGGAATTCTAGACCATCCTGGGCAACGTAGCGAGACTCTGTCCCTACAAAAAAAAAACCCAAGAAATTAGCCAGGCATGGTGATGTACACTTGTAGTCCCACCTGCTCAGGAGGCTGAGGCAGGAGGATTGCTTGAACCTGAGAGGTCGAGGCAGCGATGAGCTGTGATCATGCCACTGCACTCCAGCCTGGGTGACAGAGTGAGACCCAAAAACAAACAAAAAATGTCTTACTAAGTCTTTGAAATGCAATGTGTAGCCAGGCACAGTGGCTCATGACTGTAATCCCAGCATTTTGGGAAGCAGAGGCAAGAGGATTGCTTGAGCCCAGGGGTTCGAGACCCACCTGGGTAACTTGACAAGACCTCATCTCTACAAAAAATTAGCTTCCAGGCTGAGGCAGAAGGATCGCCTGAGCCCAGCAGGTCGAGGCTGCGGTGGCCGTGAGCGTGCCACCGTACTCCATCCTATGCAACAGAGTGAGACACCAACTCAAAAAAAAAAAAAAGGAAAAAGAAATACAGTGTGCATTTTACACCTAGAGCATGTCTCAATTTGGCCTAGCCATGTCTTGAGTACCTAGGAGCCACATGTGGCTAGTGGACAGTTGGGGTCAGAGATTCTGTGCCACACAGGGAAGCCCAAGTAGGACCTAAAAGCACACCTGAAAGCACACGGAAGTGACAGGGAAGGTGATGGGACCGAGGAGAAGGTGCAGTGGGGTTATTTAGAGGCCAAACTTTAGAAGAGAGCCCTGTCAAGAAGAGGCTTAAGAGACACTAAGGGTAAGTCAGGGTTCCATTCAAAATGAAAGCTCACTGAGAGTTTATGACTGGTTCCAAAATGTTTTTTTTTTTTTTTTTGAGTTGGAGTCTCACTGTCGCCCAGACTGGAGTGCAGTGGCCGCTCCTGGCCACCGCAGCCTCAACCTGCTGGGCTCCGGCGATCCTTCCGCCTCAGCCTTCTAAGTAGCCGGAACTACAGGCGCGAGCTACCACGCCTAGTTTTTTTTGATTTATAGAGATGAGGTCTCGCCAAGTTGCCCAGGCGGGTCTCGAACCCGCGGGCTCAGGCAATCCACTCACCTCAGCCTCCCAAAGGCGGGGGATTACAGGCTGAGCCACCGAGCCCGGCTCCAAAATGTTTCTTAACACCCCAGGTAGGAGTGAGGAGACTCATGCGGTCTAGGCCAGGAGGTGGCATGGTCTTCTGTTTATGTGTTACTTTGAATTCTAGTTGAGTTCTTTCTGTGTGGTCGTAGGATGAGGCTGTGAGTGTTGAACCATTAAAAAAAAACTTGCAAATTTGTGTGTGTGTGTGTGTGTGTGTGTGCACGTGCACGCATTTGTGTGTTATCAATCAATCAATCAATCTATCATTTATCTATCTATCTATTCGAGAGAGGGTCTTGATCTTTGGCCCAGGTTGGAGTGTACTGGTATGATCGTAGCTCATTGCAGCCCTGAGCTCCTGGGTTCAAGCCATCCTCCCACCTCAGCCTCCTGAGTAGCTGGGACTACAGGCATGTGCCACCATCTTTGGCTAATCTTTCAAAAGATAAAGACAGAGTTTCCCAGGCTGTTCTCAAACTCCTGGCCTCAAGCGGTCCTCCTGCCTCGGCTTCCCAAAGTGCTGGGATTACAGGCATGAGCCACTGTGCCCGGCCTGCAGATGACATATTGACAATATCTACTTCCCCAACTTTTTAGCAAGAGACAATTGGAGCCTCCCGTCTCTTCTCAATGGACTGTTGACTGGTTTTCCAAACTTTCCATGATGTCTTCAAGCAGCTGACACTCCTTTCCCCCCTCGTCCTGCCTCCCCTCTCGGTGTCATCTCTGGGGACAGAAGCGGCATCCATGCTCTGCTTGTAAGCGCTTCTCAAACAGTCTTGAAATATATGGTCCCCTTCTAACCTGCTCTGAAATATTCCCTCTTACATGCCTCTGTAAAAACATTTTATGATCCCGCATATTAATCAACGTGGCTCTTTATCAGTGCTGCATAATTGTACCACGAACCACGATCATAAGTCAGAAGACCTTTCTCTAACCAGCACCGACGACTGCTGTATCCAGGTGTGTGGGCGGGAAGATGGCGTGACTTGAATCAAACGATGGGCTTTTTCAGCCGGGCTCGGTGGCTCAGCATGTCATCCCGCGCTTTGGGAAGCCGAGCTGAGTAAATTGCCCAAGCCCACGGGTTCGAGACCCGCCTGGGCAACTTGGCGAGACCTCATCTCTACAATAAATCAGGCGTGGTAACGCATGCCTGTAGTTCCAGCTACTGGAAGGCTGAGGCGGAAGGATCGCCGGAGCCCAGCAGGGCGAGGCTGCGGTGGCCGGGAGCGGCCACTGCACTCCAGTCTGGGCGACAGAGTGAGACTCCAACTCAAAAAAAAAACAAACTTCCAATCCACCATCAAACTCACCCAAAGAATGTTTGCTTTTCCCTATCAAATATTTCTCTTGATTCAAAGTCAGTTAACAAATCAGTCAAATCCCCCTCTAAGATGACTGAATGGGTATCTCTCTTTTTGTTATGAAATGAAGTTGTGTAATTATTCCAGCTCGGCTTGAAGATCAGAGCCGACAGATCTGCCGAGGATGCCCTGTGGCTCCTGGTTCTGAGGCCCCTTCTCAAGCGGCCAGCGCGGCCAAAGAGTTATCCGGCTGCCGCTCTCGGAAGGCCGCACACATCTGCTGGGCTTGAAGAAAACTTGTTTTCTTCAAACCTGCACAGCTCATGGGTGGTCATCCTGGGACTGGTGTGCAGACCCAGGCAATTCATTTGGAACCACGTGCTTTCAATGATTTTTTTCGTTTTTTGAGTTGGGATCTCACTCTGTTGCCCAGGATGCAGTGCAGTGGCATGATCACAGCTCATTGCAGCCACCATCTCCTGGGCTCAGGTGATCCTCCGGCTTCAGCCTCCCGAGGAGTTGGGACTACAGGTGCACATCACCAGGCCCGGCTGATTTATTTTTTTGTAGAGACGAGGTCTCGCTGGGTTGCCCAGGCCCATGTCGAATTCTTGGGCTCAAGTGATCCTCCCGGCTCAGCCTCCCAGTGATTACAGGTATGAGTTGCTGTGCTCGGCCTAATTTTTTTTTGACAAGTAGACTGGGGAAGCTTAAAAATAGTTGGGCAAGCTGGGCTCGGTGGCTCAGCCTATAATCCCGCGCCTTTGGGAGGCTGAGGTGAGTGGATTGCCTGAGCCCGCGGGTTCAAGACCCGCCTGGGCAAGCGAGACCTCATCTCTACAATAAATCAAAAATCGGCCGGGCGTGGTAGCGCGCGCCTGTAGTTCCAGCTACTTGGAAGGCTGAGGCGAAAGGATCGCCGGAGCCCAGCGGGTCGAGGCTGCGGTGGGAGCGGCCACTGCACTCAGTCTGGGTGACAGAG
>CAUYQG010073581.1:0-10373 GCA_963574415.1 Tarsius wallacei
AGTGGATTGCCTGAGCCAACGGGTTCAAGACCCGCCTGGGAAACTTGGCGAGACCTCATCTCTACAATAAATCAAAAAAATTAGCCGGGCGTGGTAGCGCGCACCTGTAGTTCCAGCTACTTGGAAGGCTGAGGTGGAAGGATCGCCGGAGCCCAGCATGTGGAGGCTGTGGTGGCCGGGAGCAGCCACTGCACTCCAGTCTGAGCAACAGAGTGAGACTCCAACTCAAAAATAAAAATAAAAAAACTTTTAAAAATAAAGAAAAAATAAATAAAACTTATAAAAAGCCAAAAAAGGATTGGGGGAAAAAAAGAAAATTAGAGGTCAACATCCTTCCTGAACACAGACACACAAATTCTTTAAAAAATTAGCATATCTAATACATAAATGACAAAAATGATATCATGACCAAAAGAGATTTATCCCATTAATGTATTATTAATGTTTAAAAAACCAATGTAATCAAGAATCAATGAAATTCATCACATTAACTAAATAAAAGAAAAACATATTACCATCTCAATGATTGGAGGGGCATATGACAAAATTTAACATTCATTCAAGATTAAAAAATCTCTCAGTAAAGTCAAACTAGAAAGGAACTGCATCGACTACATAAGAAATATCTATAAGAGACCTATAGTTAACTCATATTCAGAATGAAACTTTAGAAAAAAACAAAGAAAAAACAAGAATGTTCTCCCTCACCATTACATTCAACATTGCTCTGGAAGACATAAAACAGTACGGCCAAAAAAAGAAAAGGCTTTCAGATAGGAAAGAAAAGAATAAAACTCATTCTTCACATAGAACTTTATTATGTGTATAGAAAATCCTAATAAATCTACATAACAGCTATTATAACTAATAAGTGAATTTATCAAGGTCACAGCATATAAGGTCAATAAACAAAAGCCAATTTTTCTATATGCTATCAACAAATAAATGAAAAGTTTCATAAAACAATTTCATGTACAATAAAATCAAAAATACAACATTTGTAAGGATACTTTAAGAAGTATTCGAATTCTACAATTAAATCTACAAAATATCACTGAGAGAGATTTTTTAAATGCCAAAGAGATGTCAAACTATACCATGGTTAGAGGCTAAAAGATTATACTATTAAGATATAGTTTATCTAAATTAATCACCAGTTTCAATACAATTTTAGACTTCCTTATAAAATCTATTGAAATGCTGATTGTACAATCTATATAAAAGTTCTAAAGACCTGAATACATAAGACAATTTTGAAAAGAATAATGAACTAATTTGGAGGATTTACACTAATTTTACAACTGTACAAAGTTATAACTTTATAATTTTACAAAGTTATAATTACAAAGTTGATATTATAAAGTTATAATAATCAAGGCAATGTGGTATTGATATAAGGACAAAACATATATCAGTGGAATAGAATAGAGTCCAGAAATAAATCAACATATATTAATTTTCAGTGAAGTTGCCAAGATAACTTAATGAGAGTAAAATAGAATTTTCAGCAAATAATTTTGGAACAACCAGATATGCATTTGGAAAAAAGTAAACTTTGCCCCTTACCTCACACCATGCACAAAAATTAACTAGGAATGGATCTCAGACCCAACTGTAACAGCCAAAGCTACAAAAGAAAAAAATCTTTATAACTTTGGAATAGGAATAGATTTTTTAGGCACCAAACAATTATTACAACATAAAACATTAATAATTTGGGCATCATCATAAAGAAAAATTGTATCACAGTGAAAAACTTTTAGAATGATATCATTAAGACAAGGAAAAGGCAAACCATCAACTTAGAGATAATATATACAATAATATAGCTCAAAAAGGACTTTTGGTGAGCATATATCAAGAACAATGACCACTCACCAGTAACAAGACAATCGAGTTTAAAAAATTGTCAAATGACATAAGTCTACACATTTGCTAGAATGAATAAAATTAAAAAGAATGAAACTGTCATGTCTTGACAGGATATGGAACAAATGTAACATTATTACATTGATTACTTTGCTGGTGAAGTATAAAATATTATAGCTATCTTTTGGAACTGTATTATAGTTTATTATAAATTTAAATATGCATTTACTCTGCAACACAAAAATTCCATTCCCAAGATATATGAAAAAATGTCTGCCAGCCATCATCAATAACTTAAAAAAACAACAGGTGCTGGAGAGGATGCAGTGAAAAGGGAACATGTCTACACAGCTGGTGGGAGTGTAAACTAATACAACCTCTGTGGAAAACAGTTTGGTGATTCCTAAAAGATCTAAAAATCAACCTTCCATATGACCCCGCAATCCACCTACTGGGAATATACCCAGAGGAACTCAAATCACTCCATGAAAAAGATACCTATACACTTATGTTTATTGCAACATTGTTCACAGAAGCAAAAACATGGACCCAACCGTGCTGCCCATCGAAAGAGGACTGGATAAAAAAAAGTGGTACATATACATGATGGAATATTACATAGCCTTAAAAAAGGATGAAATTATGATACTGAGTGACCCATCACAGATACAAAGAACTGAGTACCACGTGTTCTCACTTATAAGCAGATCTTGAACAATGATCATAATACTATAAGAAAAGGATTGGCGGTAGTGGGAAATTCCCAGTAAGGGGATTGTGGGGTCATATGGAAGGTCGATTTTTAAAACTTTTAGGAATAGCCACACTGATTTCCACAGAGGCTAAACTAGTTTAAACTCCCACCAACAGTGTAGAAGCATTCCCTTTTCACCACATTCTCTCCAGCATCTATTATTTTTTAAATTATTGATGATGGCCATTCTGACTGGAGTTAGGTGGTATCTCAGTGTAGTTTTAATTTGTATCTCCTTGATGACTAGTGAGGCTGAACATTTTTTCATGTATCTGTTGGCTGCTCATGTGTCTTCTTTTGAGAACTGTCGATTCATATCTTTTGCCTACTTTGTAATGGGGCTGTTTGTTTTTTTCTTTTCAGATGTTTGAGTTCCTTGTAGATCCTAGATGTTAGGCCTTTGTCAGATATAGAGTGGGCAAATATTTTTTCCCTATCTGTGGGCTGTTTCCCTGCTCTCTTGATGGTTTCTTTGGCTCAGCAATAAAAGTGAACAAATATTGAGATATGCAACAACATGATGAATCTCAAAAACATTACACTGAGCACACTGCATAATTTTTTATATGAAATTCTCATTGTCTCCAAGACAATAAGTTAGCTATGTTTTTATCATGTGTAAAAAAGATGCTTCCACTGATGAAATATATGTACTCCCAAAAAACTCATGTTCTAAAAATATCTTGCACTCAAAACAATAGTGTTTAAGGAAAAATAGAATTGAAGATCATTCTGCATGTCTGAAACTTTTTCTTTAGAGCACTACCGTAAACAATAGCAATTCTGGTGCCTGCGCACCAGACACCCGATCTTGGAAGATCGTCATTAAAGTCTTACTTCTGCTGCACTCCCGTCTCTGTGCCATCCTTTGATTTTGGACAGGAGATAATATTTACTTAAAATGTTCAGACCTGAATCTCTCTCCTGGAGCAAAATCATCAGACCAGAAAACCTTCATTAAAAATTAAGATGGAAGAACTTCCAGCAAGATGGCAATGGGACAGGTTGGACTGTGAGAATCTCCATGAAAGGGAATGTCCATAAAGACTCTCACTTTCCCCTGGGTGGCTGCTACTGCTGCTGCTGCCAGCCTGCTCCTCAGCCAGCCACCCAGGCCTGCAGGCTGGAAGACCCTGGCCCCACACACTGCTCAGCCGCTACCACCACTGCCACCACCACTAGCCACGCCAGTCCATGGGCTGGAAGCCCTCAGTTCCATGTACCACTCTGCTGCCATGGCCACCCGACACCACCACCATTGCCGCCCCCCCCCATGGGCCCCAACTCCCAGCCCTATGGAGCTCTCCCTCGCTGGCTGCACTGCCCCACCCGACCCCACGCCAGGCCAACCTGCAGTGCCAGCTGTCTCATACTCCACCTCCCCTGGCTCAGCCCTGGCTGTGGGGGGACCAGAGATCAGCTGAAGCCCCGCAACCCGGCAGAGCCCTGCATTGCCCCACCTAGCTCCGCCCAACTCTACCCAACCTCCAACTTGGGACCTAAAATAATCACATCAAACTGGGAGAGGTAGACTCCCCCCTGCTAGATCAGACACAGACAGGTCAGATGTGAGTGGCAGATTTGACAGGCAGCAAGCCTACTGAGTTCATATCTGATCCACCCTCCTTCCACAGCAAGCCTAGGGCATCTGACCCTAGCTGTGAGCAACCCTACCAGCCTGAGATGAGAACAAGAGATCAGAACTGAAAGGACATTGGACTTATAGGAGCTATCTCGGAGCAAGCCTGGTTCTAGTTTTTATTTTATTTTTTTTAATTCTTTGTTTGTTTTACTCATTTTTTCCCTCTTTTCTCTCTCTTCTTACTGTTATTGATAAAGTTTTTGTACTTGCTTTGTTTCTGTTGTTTTACTGAATTTTTTTTTATTTTTATTTTTATTTTCTTTCTTTAGACTTCCTGTTTGTGTAGGGGAATAATACATAAATAGGGAGGTAGGTTGGCTTGTGTGTTTGTAAGATTGTCTACATGTTTTAGTTTTTTTTACTCTATTCTGTATTTGTGTCCCTTTTCATTTGTTAGTCAGTATATTATTCTGCTTTCTCTCTTACTCTTCTCTTTCTCCACCTTCTTCTTGCCACCCACCCCCCCTTCCCTGTTCTATTCTTTTAATTTCTCTTACCTCATTTTGCTTTCAGGGAGCAAACATATACCCCCACAGCATGGACATATTGCAAGGCAGTGGAAAGTGGGCTCCAGGGTACCCATACCCTGTCAGTGGATACTGGAATATGCAGATCGATTTTTGAATCACAGCTACCCCCTCAGTTAAATCTCAAAACTGCAAAAAAATACAGCTACCAACCCACAGTCCAGCTTCAGAATTAAACAAAGCTAGAGGATTCCCATAAGGAATAGGAGATTGAGAAAACAGAAGTAAAAGCAACCTCACCATCCCTGAACAACCGAATTAAAGAAGAGGGGGGAAAAAAGGAAAAAGTGTGGAGGAAAATCTACACAGATGAAGAAAAACCAAAAGAAGAATATAGGTCTCACACAGACCCATGGGAGGTCAGACACTGAGAAAACAGACTTCGGAACACAAACAATGAAGAACCCCCAGAATGACTGGTCACATACTACAAATCCAGATATCAAGACATTAATGGAGAGAATAAAAAGAATTGAGGAGAGACAAGAGAAAAATAGGAAGCAGTTGATAACTGAGATAACAGCAGTAAAGAATACTGTGATTGAAATAAATAACAAACTAATAAGCATGGAAAGCAGAATTAGCCAAGCAAAAGAAAGAATCTCAGAGCTTGAAGACCAAAATACAGAACTAACCCAAACTGAAAAGAAGCTTTAAAAGACAGAAAAAAACCTTCAAGAGATGAGTGATTATTTCAAGAGGCCGAACCTAAGAGTAATTGGACTTCCTGAGGCAGACAGAGAGACAGAAACCACCCTGGAACAAACATTCCATGAAATTATTCAAGAAAACTTCCCTCATCTCATCAATGATGTGAAAATTCAAACACAAGAGAGTCAGAGAACCCTTGCAAGACAACAAATGAAAGACCAACTCCCAGACACATAATAAGTCACCTAAAAAATGTAGCTATAAAAGAAAAAAATCCTAATGGCGGCATGAGAAAAAGGTCAGATAACCTACCAGGGAAGACCAATTAGAATAGCAGCAGATTCATTTACAGAAACACTTCAGGCTAGGAGAGCTTGGAGACCAGTCTTTAAAGTTCTCAAAGATAAACAATTTCAGTCAACAATTACCTACCCAGCTAAGCTAAGCTTCATCAGTGAGGAAGAATTAAAATCTTTCCCAGACATCCAATCCCTAAGGACTTACACTGCCTCTAGACCACCTCTACAAGAAACGCTTAAGAAAGTATTAAACATAGAAGAAAAGTAAAAAAGGACAACATTCTTCACAAGAGTACAGGAAAAAGATTGAAAACACACATGAATCAACTCAAAAATCAAAAGAAAAACAACAAACAAAGAGCAACAACAACTCTATAAGAACCTCATGACAGCAATAAACTCTTATATTTCAATAATTAGCCTGAATGTGAATGGATAACTGCACCACTGAAAAGACATAGAATGGCAAAATGGATAAAATATCATGAGACAACAATAGATTGTCTCCAAGAGACTCATCTCACCAGAAAGGACACTCACAGACTCAAAGTAAGAGGATGGGAAGCAAAATTTCAGTCAAAAGGATCACAAAGGAAGCAGGAGTTGCAATCTTAATTTCAGACAAAATACCCTTTAAGCTATCAAAAATTTAAAAAGATACAATCGTCAAAGTTCTCAAAGATAAACAATTTCAACCAAGGATAACCAACCCAGCTAAGCTAAGCTTCATCAGTGAGAGAGAATTAAAATCTTTGCCAGACACTCAATCCCTAAGAATTTATGCTGCCACTAGACCAGCTCTACAAGAAACACTTAAGAAGGTATTGAACTCAGAAGAAAGGGAAAAAAGGATGACAACATTCTTCACAAGAGTGCAGGAAAAAGATTGAAAACACACATGAATCAACCCAAAAATCAAAAGAAAGACAACAAACATCAACAACAACAATAAACTCTATAAGAACCTCATGACAGGGATAAACTTTCACATTTCAATAACTAGCCTGAATGTGAATGGACTAAATGAACCACTGAAAAGACATAGAATGGCAAAATGGATAAAATATCATGAGGCAATGATACATTGTCTCCAAGAGACACATCTCACCAGAAAAGACGCTCACAGACTCAAAGTAAGAGGATGGGAAACAAACTTTCAAGTGAACAAACCACAAAAGAAAGCAGGAGTTGAGATCTTAATATAAGACAAAATATCCTTTAAGCTATCAAAAATTTAAAAAGATACAGAAGGTCACTACATAATGATAAAAGACTCAATCCATCAACAAGAAATATCCATCCTAAACAAATATACACCCAACATAGGAGCACCAACTTTCATAAAGCAGCTTCTCGGCAAACTTAAAAAAGACATTGACTCTAACACTATTATAGCTAGGGACTTTAATACCCCACTCACAACACTAGACAGATCATCAGAACAAAAAATCAGCAAGGAGATCCAGAACCTCAATGTGACCCTTGACCAAATGAACTTAATTGATACCTACAGAACACTCCACCGAACAACCATAGAATATACATTCTACTCATCACTATATGGAATGTACTCTAAGATCTACCACATCCTTAGCCATAAATCAAGCATAAACAAATTTCATAAGATTGGAATTTTGCCATGCACCTTCTAAGACCACAGTGGAATAAAAATAAATATTGACACCGACAAAGTTCTCCCAAAACCCGCAAAGACATGGACACTAAACCACATGATGCTAAGCAACTTCTGGGTCAACATGGAAATCAAAACAGAGATTAAAAGATACCTGGAAATAAATGAAAATGAAGAAACATCTTACCAAAACTTCTGGGATACCATGAAAACAGTAGTAAGAGGGGAATTCATATCTCTACAAATGCACATGAAGAAAATGGAAAAATCACAAGTTAACAGCCTAACAGGCCACCTAAGGAAGCTGGAAAAGCAAGACCATCAAAACTCTATCTTCAGCAGAAGAATCCAGATCACCAAAATAAAAGCCCAAATCTAGGACATAGAAGACAAAAAGATAATACAAAGAATCAATGAAACAAAAAGCTGGTTCTTTGAAAGGATAAATAAGACTGATGGTCCCCTAGCTAGACTGACCAAGAAAAAGAGAGAAAAAGCCCAAATAAACACAATCGGAAACACAAAAGATGAAGTCACATCTGACTCTGAAGAAATACAAAAGATTATCAGAGACTACTATGTACACTTGCATGGATACAAACTTGAAAACCTAAAGAAAATGGAGAACTTCTGACATCACACAACCTCCCTAGGTTGAAACAAAAAGAAATTGAGACCCTAAATAGACCAATAACAATTAAAGAAATTGACTATGTCATAAGAAAACTACCTACAAAAAAAAAAAATCCCTGGACCAGATGGTTGTCCAACAGAATTCTACAAAACATACAAGGAGAAACTGATACCAATCTTATTGAAAGTATTCCAGGCGATTGAGAGAGATGGAACTCTCTCTCCAAATCATTTTGTGAAGCTAACAACACATTGATACCCAAGCCAGGTAAAGAACCAACAAAGAAAGAGAACTACGGGCCAATATCCTTGATGAACGTAGATGCTAAAATTCTCAACAAGATCCCAGCAAACCGGGTTCAACAACACATCTCAAAAATCATCCACCACAACCAAGTAGGCTTCATCCCTGGGATGCAGGGCTGGTTCAACATTCATAAGACTATAAATGTAATTAAATACATCAACAGACATAAAAACGAAAACCACATGATTATATCATTAGATACAGAAAAAGCTTTTGATAAAATCCAGCACCTCTTTTTGATAAAAACCCTTGAACATTTAGACATAAATGGAACATACCTCAAAATAATAAGAGCCATCTACGAGAAACCCACAGCCAACATACTGCTAAACAGGCAGAAATTGGAACCATTTCCCCTGAAAACTGGAATAAGACAAAGAAGCCCACTCTCACCCTTCCTGTTTAACATAACTGTAAGTCCTAGCTAGAGCAATCAGAGAAGAGAAGGCGATCGGGGTATCCAAATAGGAAGAGAGGAAGTCAAGTTATCTCTCTTTGCAGACGACATGATTCTATACCTTGAAAACCCAAGAGAATCTGTCAAAAACCTCCTGGCATGGACAAAGGACTTTGACAAAGTCTCAGGGTATAAAATAAATGTGCAAAAGACAATTGCATTTCTATACACCAATAATAAACAAACAGAAACCAAATAAAAGCACAATTCCATTCACAATAACCACACAAAAAATAAAATACTTTGGCATCTTCCTACCCAGAGTTGTGAAAGACCCATACAATGAAAACTACAAAACACTGCTCAAAGAAATCAAAGATGACACAAACAAGTGGAAAAATATTCCATGCTCATGGATTGGAAGAATCAACATTGTTAAGATGTCCATTCTACCTAAGGCAATCTACAGGTTTAACGCAATACCCATCAAATTACCAGCAACATTCTTCTCAGACCTAAAAACAATACAGGAATTCATATGGAAACATAAACGACGAAGAATAGCCAAAACAATCCTCAGCAAAAAAACAAAACAAACAAACAAACAAACAAAACAAAGCAGAAGGTATCACACTCCCACCAACCACTGGGGAGACAAGAACCTATTCAGTAAATGGTGCTGGGAAAACTGGCTGACCACATGCGGAAGATAGAAACAGGACCCCTACTTATCCTTGTACACAAAAATCAACTCTAAATGGATCAGAGACCTAAATGCAAAACGTCAAACTATAAGAACCTTAGAAAAATGCAGGAGACACTCTTATGGAAATTGGAACTGGCAACCAATTCCTGATCAGAACCCTAAGTGCCCATGCCATAAGAGATAAGATAGACAAATGGGACCTCATCAAACTGACAAGCTTCTGCAAAACCAAAGAAATGATCAAGAAAGAAGGGAGACAGCCCACAGACTGGGAAAAATAATTGCCAACTCCATGTCTGACAAAGGCCTAATATCTAGGATCTACAAGGAACTCAAGCTGAAAAGAAAAAAAAAACAGCCCCATTACAAAGTGGGCAAAAGATATGAATAGACAGTTCTCAAAAGAAGACATATGAGCAGTCAACAGATAAATGAAAAAATGTTCAGCCTCACCAGTCATTAAGGAGCTGCAAATTAAAAGAGATACCACCTAACTCCAGTCAGAATAGTCATCATCAATAACTCAAAAAATAACAGATGCTGGAGAGGATGTGGCGAAAAGGGAACACTTCTGCACTGTATTTTGGAGTGCAAACTAGTACAGCCTCTGTGGAAAACAGTGTGGTGATTCCTAGAAGTTCTAAAAATTGACCTTCTATATTACCCTGCAATCCCCCTACTGGGAATATACCTGGAAGAACTCAAATCACTCTATGAAAAAGATACCTGCACACGTATGTTCATTGCAGCATTGTTCACAATAGCAAGAACATGGAACCAACCGTGCTGCCCATCAGAAATTGAGACCCTAAAGAGACCAATAACAATCAAGGAAATTGACTACATAATAAGAAAACTACCTACAAAAAAAAGTCCTGGACCAGATGGCTTTCCAGCAGAATTCTACAAGACATTTAAGGAGGAGCTCATACCAATCCTACTGAAGGTATTCTAG
>CAUYQG010073585.1:0-11086 GCA_963574415.1 Tarsius wallacei
GCCTGGCTAATTTTTTTGATTTATTGTAGAGATGAGGTTTCGCCTGCCCAGGCGGGTCTCGAACCCGCGGGCTCAGGCAATCCACTCACCTCAGCCTCCCAAGGCGCGGGATTACAGGCTGAGCCACCGAGCCCGGCTTAAATGGATAAAAATTATTAATGGCTTTAAACTGTGCCAATAATAGTACCAAGATTCTATAAAATGAAGGATTGACTATAACTGCTTAGTTGTTAAATATACTTCAGTAAATAGATTTAAAGAATACTTCAAATGCCAAGTGTACATGGTGATGACCAGCCGACATAGAAAATCCAACCTCTTGTACTTACTCAGCCCCAGATTAGTCAGATTATGACCTTTCACATGAGGATTTAGGTGTCTCGCCGTCATTGTCTTCCTCCTCCTCCTCACAATCCCCATCTTTCTGCTGTTCCAGTTCCTCTTTTGTTATCATTTTGAAATCATTTCCATTCCCACTACTGTGCTGGGACCAGTCATCTTCTTTCTGGTCACTGTGTCCAAGTGCCGCTTTCCACCAGAGCCCTCTGCCCCATGACTTCCTGGATCTGCCTTTCCTTCCTCCTCCTCCTTCTTACTGTCTGACTTCTCATCGGACTTCTAATGCTTTTTCATTTTGGGTTTCTCATCTTTCAGCTTTTGATCCCTTGTATTCATGTGTGTACAGGGGTCTGAAGAAGTCAATGAAGTCCATATCAGCAGTCAGGTTTGGCAAGAACCAGAAGTGGTGCCTTTCCCTAGTGATGAGCCAGATGATGAGAAGTCTAATGCAATGAGCAACAGCAAGGAGAAGATACTAGCTACAAAACAGCCTGCACCCACACTGAGGTAATAAATGCCTACTCTCATTTCTACTGGCCAGAGAGGAAAGAGGGTGGCCACTATTACTGCAATCACAAGAATTAATTCCATGACAAATGTTTTGGAGTAAACCAGGTCTTAGATCCACACATATACCTCATTTCCATCCTGAAAAACTTGGTCATCATGTGGCTTAAGTTTGAAATTTTTCTTAGTTTCCTTCTTTTGGGAAGTGCCTGGAGTTTCCTTCTTTTTCGATTCTTCCTTTTCACCATCTATTTTTTCTCTTTTTCCTTTTTTTGCCTTTCATCTTTTATATTTTCTTGCTTGTTCTTTTCTTCTTTTCCACTTTCAGCTTTTCCTTTATTTTTTTCTTTCTTTATGTCATTATCATACCTCATTTTCATTACTTTCAGTGCCCGGTGAAAAATCTACTTCTTTAAAAGTCTGTTGCAGTAGTCAACCACAGACTCTCTGGTTGTAGATAAAGCTTCTTCTCCTTTCTTGGCCTTTGCCCACTTTGAATTCAAAAGGCAATCCACTACTTTTGAAGCAATAAAATAATCAACCCGGTGACCCATCATATTGGTGGACTTTGTTGGACAGTTGAATTGAAGATACTTGGCAACAGTCTTCTCTTTTTTAGATGGTTTGCCAGTTTCCTGGACCCAATTCTTCTGCTGCCTGCACTCCACCATGTTGGCCGCTCTGCCTGGGCATGAATGGAACCTGAATTTTCTAAAATTCTTATAATTTAAGGTTGCACATTTAGGTCTTTGATCTATCTGGAGCTGATTTTTGTGTATAGTGAAAGGTCCTGTTTTATTCTTCTGCATGCAGTCAGTCAGTTTTCCCAGCACAAACTACTGAATAGGTTCTCCTCTCCCCAGTGGTTGTTGGTGGAAGCTTTGTCAAAGATGAGTTGGTTGAGAAATTGAGGTGTTGCTTCTGGAATCTCTGTCTAAGAGGCATTGGTCTATATGGCTATTCTTGTACCAATACCAGGCTGTTTTGATTATTGTAGCCTTACAAGAAAGCTTAAAGTCTAGAACTGTGATGCCTTCCACTTTGTTTCTTTTTTGAGGAGTGTTTTGGCTATTTGTGGTTGTTTATGTTTCCATATGAATTTCTGTATTGTCATTTCCAGGTCTGAGAATGATGTTGGTCATTTATTTATTTGTTTGTTTATTTATTTATTTGAATTGGGATCTTAATCTGTTGCCTGGGCTGGAGTGCAGTGGCATGCTCATGGCCACCGCAGTCTCAACCTGCTGGGCTCAGGTGATCCTTCCACCTCAGCCTTTCAAGTAGCTGGAACTACAGGCACGCGTCACCATGCCTGGCTAATTTTTTGATTTTGTTGAGATGAGGTCTCACCAAGATGCCCAGGTTGGTCTTGAACCCATGGGCTCAGGCATTCCTCTCACCTTGGCCTCCCAAAGTGCTGGGATTGTAGGCATGAGCCACCATGCCCATCTGATGTGGGTATTGTGTTGAATCTTTAGATTGCCTTGGGTAGGATGGATATCTTAACAATGTTGATTCTTCCTATCCAGGAGCATGGGATATTTTTCCATTTGTTTGTGTCTTTGATTTCTTTAAGCACTTTTCACAATCTCTAACACAACCTAGCTCCAAAGATTTTTGGTAAAATTAATCATATCTCCTAAATTAACCAGTGCTTTACATCGTCTAAGGGTACCTATGCTTGTCAAGCAGGGGTCAACCAGTCCAGCTGCATTCACTGTTAGTAATTCCTGAGTTAAATTGTTAAAGTTCACTATATTTTCATCTCCCATTATACCATTTTCCCTGCAGTGGAAAAGCCAGCAACCATGTCTCTCAGAATCCCTTTCCCTGTATAGTTCTGGTTCATTTTTTTCTCATGTGTGAGACTTGTATGAGATAGAAGGGATGGAGGGACAAGCCTGAGCCAATCCGGGGTGGCTTCAGGCAGATGTGAGGTTTCAGTGACTGGAAACCCACTTGTTTTGCCTGTGCAGACCGAGATGAGTGGTGGGAGCTTTTTCAGAGGTTCTGGAGAATTGCAGCAATCTCCAAGCAGGATTTCAAGAACCGTCAGCGCTTCAGGCTGAGCTCTTCAGCATACACTTCTCTGACCCCCCAGCAGCGGTGTCGAAGAGTTCCATTGGTGATGAGCGTCATTATCCTGTTGTTTCTGTACAAGTTACCACAACCAAGTGGCTTAAAACAACACAGATTTATTATCTTACAGTTCTAGATTTCAGAAGTGTGAAATAGGTCTCTCTGGGATAAAATCAAGGTGTTATCAGGGATATCTTCCTTTTGAGTCTCCAAGGAAAAATCAGTGTCTTTGCCTTCTCCAGCTTGTCAGGCTTCCTGCATTCTTCAGCTTGTATTCTCTTCCTCTATCCTGCAAGTCAAAAATCACATAACTTTGACCTCTGGTTCTGTTGTCACATTTTCTTCTCTAACTCTGGCTCTGCTGTCTCCCTCTTCCACTTATTGTGGTTATTGGACCTGCCTGAATAATCTAGGATCATCTTCCCATCCCAAAAGCCTCAACCTAATCACATCTGAAAGGTTAATTTTGCCATATTAGGTGACCTTACCACAGGTTCCAGGGACTAGGACCCGGACATCCATGGGAGACCGTTATTCTGTCTATCACATAAACTTCACCAATATTCATCACTCTCTCTCCCAGATTTTCAAACTTTAGTATAGGCTCCTATTCCTATATTAAACACTTTCATTTTGAAGTACCAGAGTGAGTCTGTTTCCTGGAGAAACCAACATTGATACATCTTCCTACCCCCAGAAGAGCAAAAATATTGTTTGTCTGTTATGTTAAAGTCTCCAAATGGGCAGTGTCTATAAATTATTTGATTCAGCAAGGCTTCATTGTACATTCATTGGCATATCATATTTGTTTTGCATTTATTTCTATGTTCTTTCATGTGTGTGTGCTCTGCTTTCCACATTAAACTGGGGAATTCTTGTGGGACAGAGATTTGTCTTCTTAGCCTTCTGGATCCCAAATATTCACAAATCAGGATTAGCCACAGTTATTAATGTTTGTTAACCAATGCCAGACAGAGAATACTGAATGACAACAAGAAAGTGTGAATTGTTCCTATGTCACCACTCTGGAACTATCTGTACTGATCCTCAAGGAGACTGAGGCATGTGGTTGGTACCTGGGGGACAGATTAAATAGCAGACACAATTCCTGTCCCTGGTAGGGAGCTCCCAGTGTCACTGAGGAGCAAAGACAAACACATAAGAAACCATTTGGAAGTGACACAAATTACCAAGCTTCATGATGACCAAAAGTTGGAACTGGAGATTAGGTTGGGAGAGATGTACTCAGATCACTCTGGAGCGCTTCCTCTCACATTGTGACTCTCTGTTTCCCTATGCCTATTTTATAGATGTGAAACTTTTTGGAAGAGAGGGAACCTTTTGCCTTCAGGACCAGTGAATACCAGGACCGATATTACTTTCTTTTCTCTTTCCTTCTAGGATGTCAAAAGTACCCTGGAAAAGTAAGTGATTCTTGTATCTGAGAGAGCTAGGCTTTGGTTAAGAAGAGAGGCACAGTAAGGAGTTGGAATAAGGATGGGAAAGCTATGCAGTGTCTGGGCAGGGTATGGGAGAAGATTCATTGAACCCATGAAGCTAAGAAAAGGGCAAATTATTGGGAGTAATAATCCTTTACCTTTTCCCCTTTGAGCATCAGAACTTGTTGGCAAGGAAGATTACATGAGAGAATAACATTCTACTTGTGACTGTGGGGGAATTTTGTCCAAACAAAATGGCAGGAGAAAGGAATTGGGAGAGCAGGGAAGGTAATTATGCATTTGCATAAATGATAAGAATATGCCTACAAAGTTCTGAGGCTCTTTCTCAAGATAAGACTTTGTCCAGGGGATCATATGGTACCCTTAGATTAATAGAAGAAAGCACTATGCGAGCTCTTGACTTCAGGGAGGAGTGAGAAAGGGAGAAATGGAGAATATTAGTTTCTCCCTAAAGATGACAACATCTGAATACTCACTTGTCTGGAGCTTCCCCGTGACCCTGTCCTTCTTCCTCTATCTTCCTATTCCTCCTAGATGTGAAAAGGTGAAGACCATGGAGGTGACTTCAGTATCCATAGAGATGGACAAGATCTTCCACAATATTCCTTGTCAATATGTTGTCCTAAGGAAAATTCTTAAACAGCTAATTGATGACTTATACCCAAAAGGAAATTAACAGAGGGACTCACCAGAGAGAAGAATGCCTTTAGGTCCTAACCTTATATGGGCTTTGGTTATCCTGTGTCTCAGTTTCCTTGCCCACACTCACACCTTCTCACCCCCCGCTTTGACCTGACTTTCAGTGTCATCCTGTGTCACAGAACTTGGGGTGAGAAGAAGGCTTGAGAATCCTCTAAGGTCCACACTTTTCTAAATAGAAACATGGAAAGGTTAAATAATTTGCTTAGATCATCAGATAGCATGACCAGGTAGTTTGCCTCTAAGCTGGGACAATCTTGAGAGTGAAAAGGAGTGTCATTAATGTGATATTAATATTAATATACAGGGAAAATAGTCATAATCCAGACCTGTTCCAGGAAAACAAACACATGGTCACCCTGTCCATAGACCATTTGCTGTCTTGCTGTGTATCCTTCTTAACACTTTCCATTCTTTATGGCTGTTCCTTGCATTTCACACAGATAAATGATGATGTCAGGGGGAGAGAGGTCCTAGAGAGAGGTCCAGGTGGGAAGTTAGACTGCCAGCTCTTGCAGAGTCAAGACATCATTGTCTGTTTATTGTAGGATCGGGGTGAAAAGTGAGACATCATTCCCTTCTCTCCCTTAGGTGAGAATATTAACCAAACCGGGGTGTTCTGGGAATTTTAAGGAACCACGCTCTGCAGAGGCAGGCTGGGAGAGTGAGGCAGGGGCGTTTAGCTATTCCCATCCTCATCTAGCTCCCTACTCTGGCTTTCCCCACCAGCTGATGTGACCTTGGACCCTGAGACTGCTCATCCTAACCTAGTCCTGTAGGAGGATCGTAAGAGCATCAAGTTCGTGGAGACTAGACTCCGGGATCTCCCTGACACACCAAGGTGTTTCACCTTCTGCCCTTGCATCCTGGCTACTGAGGGTTTCACTTTAGGTCGACACTACTGGGAAGTGAAGTTGGGCGACAAGACCCGCTGGGTAGTGGGTTTGTGCTGGAACACCGTGAGCCACAAGGGTGAGTTGACTCCACCATCTGAGACTGGCTACTGACTGGTGCAGCTGTGGAATAGGGACAAATATGAAGCCACTACTACATCTTTTCCCCTTTGCACATCAAGGTGAAACCCAAGCAAGTAGGCATCTTCCTAAACTATGAGGTCAGCACACTGTCTTTTTACAATTTCACAGGTTGCTCTCATATCTACACCTTCACTGATACTTTTACTGAGAAACTTTGGCCTCTCTTCTACCCAGATATCTGGGTTGATCAGAAGAATGTTGCACTGCTTGCCGTCAGACCCCCAAAAGATTGGGTGTGACAGGCTGGGATGTGGGAATAATCGGGTTGAGGCAGGGTCAAGTTTTCTGGACCTTCCTTCCTGTGTCCTGCTGTCCTCATGTCTGCCTGGTTCCAGTCCTGAATCATCTTGGAGAAACAACTCGATGTCAAGGATGATTTGTGTGGAGGAGAAGGTAGGACTGGGCTGTGATGAGGGATCACGGCTGTGTCTACCTTCTGTCAGGGTGGGGACCTGGCTCCTAGGAGATTGTTAAGTCCATCAGGTTTTTTATTGCACAAGGATGGATTGGGAAGAAGGGAGAGGCTTTTCCAGAAACAAAATCTGTGAGAAGATCTGACTTGTTCAAACTAGAGGAGAAAACAGAAACTCCCAATCATCTTTTTAGGGTGTTTTTTTTTTTCTAACCCAGAATACTCTTGATTCTAGGGTTAAAACACAGGGGTCTGTGTATCTCTAGATGGAAAAAAGATGAATGACAGTTGGTCTTATGGGTCTAGAAGTTGAGTTTTTCTGAGGGCAGAAAATGGGCACCAAGAAAGTCAGAAGGAGGATCAGAGAAGGAAGCTAAAGGAACGGATTCCTAAGGACTAACAAAGGGGAGAGAGATTTTTTTAGTCTTCTACTCCCAGTGCAAGGTTTCCATTGTGAGTAGGATTGCCCAGAGGTAGGAACATGGAGAGAAGAAGAGGGTGAGAAGAAAGCAGAGGAGCACCCAAGTCCCTGCCTCAGTCTTATGGAGAGTTGATTTGTTGCCTGCCTCTGAGAAGCCTGTCACCTTGCTCTCCTCCAGAGTCAAGGTGGAAGAGATCCTACAAGATACATGCATCCTTTCACTGCTTTCCCAAACAAACGTGGAAAGGAAAGTCAGGTATTAGAGGAAAGAAAAGAGTGTTTCTATCCAAAGCCCTAGCCCTAGAGAATGTTACTAAGTAGCTACTCCCAAATTGTCAGCCTTGTTACCTGGTCAAGGTGTCCAAACCAGAAGGAGAGGTAATGGAGTCTTTCTCACCCTGAGGACAGGGTAGAAGAGGGTGGTGTGTATAAGGAAGGGCCAGATAGGCAACTTTCTTTGGCCTCTATACATCTGACCTAGAATTGGTGTTCATAAGAGCCAGACTTTTGTTTGTTTGTTGCCATCCCTCACCCTTTGCCACTTCCCTTTTCAAAGAATGTAAATCATTTTAATGTTAGGACAAAATAAGCAACCTATAGGGTACATATGTTGTTATAAAAGGTAAAGTGATGCATGCCAAGCCAAACTAAAACAATTTGGATTATCTGCTGTTTGGATCATCTTCAGAGAAGATTGAAACAAGAAACTGCAGTTTACTGAGGACATTTCAGTTCCTCCCATCACCTCAACAGGACTTTGTCCAGACTCTCCTCCTACTACTTTTGTGACTTGACTGTGGTTCTTTGTGGCAAGATACTTGGGTGGGTAAAAATAACATGTGACAAAGGATTCACCAAAGTGATCTCTGTGTGTGTGGTCATTTAGTGATGGCTTTGTGTTGATATGTAAGAATCACTGGGAGTTAAAAATGTTTCCGAGTTTCATCCTCAGTGATTGATCAAGGTCTGGGGTGGGCCTGGGTATCCACATTTTAAATACATCTCTCACTTGAGGCTGAGGACCCTTGTGAAACTATTCCTAGAGGAGGTTCTAGTCATTTACTTCCTCCCAGCTGGAAGACAGGTTCTCTGTCCCGACCTGGCAGGAAGTCAGAGAGGAGAGAGGTCTTACCCTTTCCTGATGCTGACTGCCCTCTCCCATCTCAGGTTTCATTAAGTTCTGCCCCTCTAGCTCTCAAACTTCAGCTTCTAACCTTAGGAACTGGTAGTCATTAACTGAGTCACAGGATGCCAGACAGAACAAATGGGAGACAGAAAGAGGTAGAGGGAGGGATGTGAAGTGAATGTCTGTGGGAGGTGAGGTGACATTTCAGGGACAAGGGATGCTGTTGACAGGTTTCTTTGCTGTCCCCAAGACTAGGAATCCGAAGCCATTCAGTCATCAAGTGAGGATCACCTACTGTATGTCCAGCACTGCATAACAGAAAATGTGTTTCTTTGGTAAGTGGAAAAGTGTTAAGCTGTGTTTTCTGAGAACCAGGGGCCCTCTTCCCTCCTTCCATCACTCTCATGATCCTTCCCACTTTCACCTCCACTGGCAACAGTGCTTTATTTGAATGTCCGTTCTTTAGATCTTGCAGGCCTCTGTCTTTTTGGCTTCAGGAGAGGAGGGCAGAAGGTCTAGCTGGGTATAAATTGCACATAACCCAAGCTATCTGCATAAGGATACCAAGTCTACTGTCCTGGAAATGTTTTGCAGTCTTAAGAGCCTCTACTGCTTCATTAGGCTTTGCAGTCTCTACGCAACATAAATTGATCAGGAGCTTGAGGAAGATGAAGAAATCCAAAACTCATCAAGGGACTGGACCCTGGACTTGAATTGCAGGAACTGGGTTTACAAACAGATGGGTCTGTGAGGCCTTGGGGTGACACTAGAGTAAGAGCCATGGGAGGAGTATCCGCAGGCTCAGGGACTACACTTCCCGGGAGGCCTTGCGCGGACGCCCGGGGCGGGGCTATCTAAGAGGCGGGACCTCGGGCGGTCTCGCTTGTAGCCCGGCAGCTTAGGTGATGGCGGGGCCGGTGAAGGACCGCGAGGCTTTCCAGAGGCTCAACTTCCTGTACCAGGTGATTCCGCGACAAGGGGCGCGCGGGGGACTGGGCTCTTCGCTGCAGGCTCCCGATTAACAGCTCCCCTTCCCCAGGCCGCCCACTGTGTCCTTGCACAAGACCCCGAGTACCAGACGCTGGCGAGGTTTTACTGCCACACGGAGAGAACCATCGCGAAGCGGCTCGTCTTGCGGCGGTGAGGCCGCCTCGGGCCTGGCGGGCGGAACGCGGGGGAGAGTGGGGGGCGCGGGCGGCAGGACCCTCTTCCTCCTTCCCCCAGGGACCCCTCGGTGAAGAGGACTCTCTGTCGTGGCTGCTCTTCCCTCCTCGTCCCGGGCCTCACTTGCACCCAGCGCCAGAGACGTGGGTGCTCGTGCAGGGGTGGGGACATGGAGGAGCGTGGGGGGTGAGGTGGTGGGGGGGGCGGGGATAGGGGGTTGTTGAGAGGCCAAATAGCGCCGGCCTGCCTTTCGATGCGTGTCCGCGTAGAGTTTTCAGGCGTCGGTCTTCTCCAGCTCTGGGTAAAGTTCTAACTCCACTTGCACAACCCAAGGTTTGGACTTGGCTTTTTTCCCCCAGTCTGGGCAGGTAGAGAAATGATAGTATCATGAGGCATCCCCACCTCTGCTTAATAATAGATGTTATGTAGCCTCGTGGAGGACATGGTCCCATCACCATTCGTTCATTAAACAGATACTTATTTTCTAAAGTGAGTCAAGTACTGTGCTGGATTCATTATTCTCAGTGAAATTACAGTCTGGTGAGAGACTAAAAAACGATTAAAATAGTGTAGAAAAAGGCTTTAATTGCGGTAGTAGAATGCTAATACTCATGCCAGTGGTGGTGAGGTTTGTGATACACAAGGGCAATGAGATACGGAAATTCTAGGCACGTGTGAGTTCTTGGAGACTTGAGGGCTTGTGGTGCTGTCAAGGAAACAGGAGTTCTGGATGCTGGAGTTTGGGATGAGCAGGAGCAAGACTCTAGGCTGGAGGGGGAAACAGGCCAGATCTTGAAGAGTGTGGTTAAGGAGTTTGGACTTTATCTTAAAGAGTTCCAATAAATTGATGGAGTTATGCAGGACCTGACACCATCAAATTTGTATTTAAATGGAGGAGGGAATTCCTACTGAAAAACAGTGGAGGCAAAACAGGATGCAAGAGACCTTTTCTAAGCCTGGGTACTCTCTTCCTTTTTCCCACTTTACCCCAGGCCGCAGGGGACAGGGCTGGACAGTACAGACCTGCCTAACATGCCGGCGCAGCCAGCGTTTCCTCTATGATCCTGGGCATCTGCTCTGGGGAAACAGGCCTGAGGCCCGGCTGGGGAGCCAGGCAGGTGAGAGGTGGTAGAGAAAATGGGGGTTATCCTAGAGGATAGGGACAGTGGGGAACACAGAGCTGAAGAGGACACATAGGTGGGTTCTGGGTTGATGTGAGAGGTGTCACAGTCTGAGAAAACTAATTGTGCTCCTTTACTTCTGCTTATCTACTCAGATACCAAACCACCACAGCCCTTGCCAGACATAGCCCAACCCACTCCAGCCCTCCCTCTTGAAGAGAAAGTGCAGCCTCAGGGCTCTAGTCACCAGTAATGGATTTACTCCATCTTCCAAATAAATGAAGTTTAATTCTATTTACTTTGTGTGATTCTGTTCTGTGGTGTTTAAATTCTTCATTCCATTTTCTTTTGTTTCTCAGTCTCCTTCTTACTACCTGTGTACTCCCCCCATGCAGGGAGATCCTGATTTCTGTAGACCACTTGGCCCCACTAAGCAGCTCTCATTTCCAGGGCCATGGTTCCTATCATCCCTGTCATCCCTACTCCCTCAGTGCAATGCCATGTTTGTAACTAAAGCTCCAGAGTTTCCTTCAAGGTCCTGAGCCACTTTAGGGCACTCCATAGTTAGTAATCAATAGTCAATAGTCATGACTATTGACTGAAAGACTGGACAGAATGACCATGCCAGTACTGTTGTTTTTAAATGAGTGGGTAATGGGGCATGGGGGAGTGTTCCTATCTCCCAAGCCCACTCACATTTGGTCTTTTCCCAATCTCAAAG
>CAUYQG010073591.1:0-10975 GCA_963574415.1 Tarsius wallacei
TAAAGACTAAAATTAGGAAACCAGGCATTCCTTCCTTTAACACTATGGATCCTCACCAGAAATGCATATGGCTTCCTTTTGGGTTCACATCATCAATTGCCTTCCCCACTACCATCCACAAGCACATCAACCATAAGCCAAGACAGTTTAATTAAAAAGTTGTTGACCTTTACTATATTCCCTTCAAGCTCCCATTCCTGCAGTCAGCCCTATCTTAAATTCTTCGCTTTCAGAAATAAAATTATTACATCATTCTGTATTTTACCAGTTTTCTATGTGAAAAGCCTATGCTGTACTTCTTCCAGTATATGCTTCTTGTTTTCAAAAAAACAACTTTTGGAATTTTAAGAACTTTTTTTTCTTGCTATAACCAAGAATTAATATAAGGAAATTACAACTTTAACCATTGGATGGTTATCTGCTGTGAATTTACCAAAAGAAAAACAATAAAATAACTTCTATTTGGCACTCAATTACCAAGTCATTTACTAATTGTCCTCTGCAAATATTCCAATCAAGGCTGTGGCAACTGACAGGGACATACTCCAGCGGTGCCTGAGGTGTAGCTGAGTCCTGAGCTACAAATTATTCCATGTTCTCCAGCATTTTTTCCTCATACAAACCCAGAGAACCTCGTGTGTGGCTCCGCAGACAAGCATCACATGTGGACCACCCAGCGGGAGGTTTCTTTTTGTGGCTGTACTACAGTAGGAGGCGATGGTATAGCTTTGAGTTTAGACATTATTGCTTTTCCCCATCTAGGCATCTCAGGGTATCCTTGAGAATGGCAATGATGTGACATCAGTCCAGCATCCAATTGTGAGAATCCCACACAGCATAGCATCAGAGTGGGCATTTACATAACAGGCACTTTCACAGGATGTGGTCATTCAATTTTTAACACTAGAAAAAATTATCTGCACCTTCACTGAATTAGAAACATATTTTAAGGTATGCACACACATTTGGTGAGTGTTTTAGAATAAATATTACAAAAGAAATTTCTGTAGCCAGAGCAGGTACCATATATCTTGTCCATGATGGTAGTTTTTAAGTTAGGGAGAAACTGGATTCATTTTAACAGATTTAATTTATATAATATTCATATACATAAGTTTCTATATATATTTCAATACATATGTATTCAATATTCTCAATATTTTAAAATGTAATGTTGCAATGGTTAGGAAATAATGCTGAGTGTGTTTGGAATATGTGACTGTCATTTGGAATTTTCTTGAATTACTTCACTGGAAAAAGGTAAGTCTCTTTAGCTGAACTAAACAATATCTAAAACATACCTATGGCTAAATAAGGATATATGCATAAGGATATCCAAATAAGGATAGGCATATCCTTATTTGGCCATAGGTATGTTTTCAAAAAGTATCCACGCCCAACAATTATTTATAAGTATACATGCAGCCATGAACCTAAAATAGGTCATTGACAACTGAAGATGTGCATATTCCATAAGCGAATACCTTCTCCCATTCTCTAGGGTAAGTGAGGTAAATATCAGTTTTTTAATTAATATATTATTTAGCTTTAAATTTTGTCTTAGTACATTTGTAATTAAACCATTAAGTATTCATATTTATGCCATCAATTTTAATAAAATCTATACGGATGGATGTGCAAATACAGTTAGTTTTCACACAATAATGATTGATATGGAAACACTTAAAACTCAGTGCCTCATTGCATTAAATATTTATATATTCATGTTCATGGATATTTCTGTTAATTATCATCTGGATGATTAAGGCAAGGCTCAGGTGGGGAGTTGTGCTACACATCACAGCTTGTCTCCAGACTGTAGATTTTATTTATCTGAGGTCAAGGCTGAAGGGCTGAGTGCCACATTGTAATAGCAGGTTACAAGACTGAAAAAACTCCCCAAAGCAAACTAAGCAGTAAATTGAAATCCAACATTCTACAAAACAGGTTCACACAATTTTAATTAATTTTTTCAACTTCGTAATTATTAAGGTTTTGAAAAGACTTGAATCCAATTAAGTATTTACTCAAAAGTATTTGATGGACAGATAGCTATACATATCACCTTTACAATATTCCCAATATTTTAAAATGTAATGTTGCAAAGATTAGAAAATAATGCTGGGTGTGTTTGGAATATGTAACTGTCATTTGGAATTTTTTTGAATGACTTCATTGGAAAAAGGTAAATCTCTTTAACAGAACTAAACAATATCTAAAACATACTTTCTTAAACCTTCTATAGGTCCCCTGTTATTTTGCTAAATAAAGATTATCATTTAGTAAATGGAATGTGAGTCTAATGTATTGTCAGCAGGTGATGATTCTGCTGACTTCTGGATAAATTTGGAGAAGCAAAGAGCCTTTACACTAAGGAAAAAATGCTACATCCATATTTAGAGTTTTCAGTTGCCTTGTTTTTTGTCAAGAAAAATTTTCATTTGATTGTCATGTGATTGTTATTTATTTAAAACAATTTATTAATTTTCTGTTGTTTCTCTTATAACAAAGCTTTCTTGCTTTAATATAGACTTGATGGTTGTCCTTTAAAACATATTCAAGCGTATTTTGTGACCATCTCTATGTGAAATGGTAAAAATATTGACTATATTGGACTGTCAACTGTCATGTTCCTATCAGCATATCACTTCTGAAAATGCACTTTTCCAAACCCCTTTTTCTTTCTGGGTTTCCTGCAGAGTTGTTCAATGAGAGGTTCTCCAATAAGATTTGAAGGTCAGAAGAGGATTATTCAATATTTCTTGACATCAAAGACAGAGTGTGGACTGAGTTGAAGGCTGGAGAGTCACCTGGAGAGGTGCTAGTCAGCTGAGAGCATCACAACTCCTCCCTAACACCGGGCTTCCAAGACAGATGTGAAGACCATATAGTTAGACATCTTATACCTTCAAGGTAGGTAAAACCTGGTTTCTAAGAGTCCAGATAATCCCCAAATCCTAGTATTTGCTTCTCTGCATGATATAACCCAGTTTTGAAGTGCTATGATTTAAATTGTAATTATTTGCATTAACACAATTTCTCTTGGAAAACTTAAAGTGGTTTCTCATTTGCACTACGGCTTCCAATGATTCTATAATACCCACTCTTCTGGTGTACTGATCACATTTCATTATTACATCAGGAGAGACATTGTCATGTTCATGCTGCTGGGACAAAGGAGGAGAAAAGAGAGTCAGAGTGCAGAGGAGCCTTCATGGACCCCACCCCCCAAATCTACCAGTGACATTCAAAACACAGCTGAGTCTGAAAAGCGCTCTTAGCAGTTGTAGGCACCAGGAGGAGCAGCTGGGGCAGAGCAGGCAATATGTACATCTCCTTCCATGGGTGGTTTTTGTAATGGCTTGTAACACAGTGAGAGGGTAACTGTAATGTTGTAGACAGTGATAATCAGCAACATCTTCAGGCTGCAGTGTGTTTATGGTGAGAGTGAAATCTGTCCCAGACCCACTGCCACTGAACCTCAATGGAACCCCAGATTGCAAATTAGATGCCCCATAGATCAGTAGCTTAGGAGGATTCCCCGTTTTCTGCTGATACCAATTTAAATTATTGCTAATGCCCTGACTTGCCCGGCAAGTAATTGTGACTCTGTCTCCTAGAGATGCCGAGAGGAAGGATGGAGACTGGGTCATCTGAATGTCACATCTGGCACCTGAAATTGAAAATATAAAAAGCAAATCCACAAAATTAATCATATTGTAAGAGGACTTCTTTGAACAGCCAGACAGTAATCAGCACACTAACTGAGTCAGTTTTATTGTTTTCCTTCTTTACCTGGGAGCCAGAGCAGCAGGATCCCCAGAAGCTGAGCAGGGACCCTCATGTCCATACTGTGTCCTGAATGAGACTGAGTCCTGCGCTAGGCGAAGCCAGCCTATTAATATGTCTTCAGGGCCATAAGCTATATTCTGGGCATATGCAAATCAGCAGGGGATAGGGAAGGCTTAGCACAGCTGTGGGTCTGGCACAGCTCAGTAACTCAGGACAGGTGCAGTGTCCCCAGTTTCCCAAGTCCGACCAGGAAGCACAGATTTGTTTGCAGATAATATATCTCTGCCTAAAGGAAATAGTGCCAGTAAAGATATTTGGAAGGCAATTGTAAAAATTTAAAATGGACTCAAGAACTAAATTCAACAATGCATTTTATACTTTTATTGAAATTACATAAAAGATTTACTTGTTTGTAGGTGATGTATGACAAAGTTTAGGAGAGTTCTGATAAGGCTTCATATTACTCTGAAATGGATTAAGTGAGGTAAAAATAATTTGGCTGCACTATCGATATCATTGTAAGTATAAAATTACTGTCTTCTGTAATTCAGAAAGCATGTTTAGTATATTAAAAAGTATTCTGTAATGACCTTAAGCCATTGTTGTCACCAACATAACGTCAAGCAATTATCTGCAGATGCACAAATTGATGTCCTGATTCCTCAATGTGTTCCAGTCACATATCCACCATCTACCAGCATATTCCTGGGATTTTGGTGCTGCTACCCTGAACCTGATTTTCTGCAGAGTAAGTTAGTAAAAAATCTGCAGAAAGGCAAGATTAGTGAACTCTCTCTCTTGAGAGCAGCTGATGCTTGGTGTATGTCCATGCTGTGCATTATCAATGCTAACTTCCTCTTTAGCCATGAGTAGGGAAATCATCATCTCCTAGATGCCAGAAACTCCACCTGCACACTCAGGAGATTGGCTCCAGCTCCTGCCAAGTCTCTGCTTATGAGATTGAAGAAGTATTTTGGATTCCAATAAAACTTGGGCATAAATATAAACTTTTATACCACATATCTCTGTCTTGGCCAGGGCATCACTGGAAATGGAGCCAACGTCATCAGCATCAGTGAATTGCAGCCTGGGGACTTCAGGGACTATTACAGTTCACTTCTTTAGGTGGTCAGAACACAGGGTTGCAACCTATGAACAATCCTTCTGCTGCTTTAGGAGCCTGAATTTTTCAGGATATTGCTAGCAAGCAGTCTTCAATGATCCAGGTTTAGAGAGATGCAGCTGTAGATTGAAATACACATCTTTTGTGAGAATGCAGAGGGTTGAGTTGTGCAGTCACTGTTGCTACCCTGGGCCTTTCTCCTTCACTACACTTCTGCTGACTCCAATGATCATATCTTCCCCCCATTGCTCTCTTGAAGTTGGGAAGGCAGTTTGGCCTACACACATGGCAGGACACAATGTCTGGGATGAGCATCCCCTAGGACAGCCCTCAGTCAATGATGACAAGTTAGGTGCACATACACCGGCTCCCTCACATCTCATGAGGAATAATCCAGATAATTTTCTCTGTGAGTTTGATCTCCTTGCATCATCAGGTATAGCTTCTTTCCAGGGAGCCTTTTATTGTCTATCCTCTTTTCTCTGTGTCACTTTTCTCCTTTTTTTAGTGAAACATTCTTATTCATGGATCATATACCTGGTCTGAATTCTTACCACTTCATCTTTTTTCATGGAGTCAAAAAGTCAGAATTTTTTAAAAATTAATTTTTGTGTTCCAATATCTCTTACTTCAGTTTTAAGCAGCAAATCATACCTTCTGGGTCACAAAGTCAAAGGGCCTTCCAACAAATAGCTACACACCATGGTTTTCTCATTAGAACAGTAGAATCAGAATCATCCAGAATTTGATATCCACATGTCAGGGAGTCCAATCTTGTGATCTTTTATTCTAATCAGGGGTACATAGCAATGGATATGATGAGAGTTCTTGGTGAAATGAATAATGACCATCCAAGGATATCTATATTCTAATATTGCTAATCTATGAATGTTACCTTATCTATCAAAAGTTACTTGGCATATGTAATTAAGAATTTTGGAATCAGGAGAAGGTCCTCAATTATATGGTTGAGAACAGTGTAGTCACAAGAGTACTTATACAAGGAAAGCAGGAAGGTAGCCATAAGAGAGGAGCTGGGACAGTGGAAAGGGATGATGGAGTGATGGAGCTTGGAATGTGGGGGCTTCTTGAAGATGGAAAGCAGGGAATTGCAGTCTCTCCTGTGGGGCCTACAGAACAGAAACAACCCTACTGACTCCTTTCTTTTACTTCAGTAAAACTCTCAACTCCAAAAATGTAAGATAATAGTGTGCTGTGTGAAGCCAGCAAATATGTGGTAATTCATCACGGCAACCACAGGAATCCAATGCAAGGGGAAGGGATGTATTTTACCTCTCCTATTGTGTGATTGTCCACTTTCTCCCTTCTATGTTTCTCTGCAAATATTAGAGTGAAGATTTCAAGTACGTTATTACTGACAGATAATTTTCAACTAAAAATTATAAAGTTTTGCATTAACAGGTGTCCCTATTCACTGTAGGGTTTCGTGTACCTGTTATACCACATTAACTCGCACCAATCTATGTGTATGTAGCAGGAGAAAGTTTAACAAGAAGATTGCAAACGGAGATCAGATCTTATCTGGCTTTCCTTGAGTCCCATTATTCTTCATGATCTTTTTCTGCTGTAACATATTATGAAGCATTTGGTGACTTTATACAACAAAAATGTATTCTTTCATGGTTCTGTTGGCCAGAAATCTTTTTCATTGAGCCAAGATCATGGTGCTCACAGGCCGGAAGGCTCTAGGGGAGTCTATTCCTGACTTTTCCAGCTTCTAGTGGCTGCAGCATTCCTTTATCTTGGCCACATTATTGCAGTCTCTATCTCTCTGGTCACATTGCCTATTTCTCTTCAGTCTGTGTTAATTCTCTCTCTGCCTCACTTTTCTAAGGACACTGAGTTTGCATTTAGGGCCCTCCTGGTTAATCCAGGGTGATTTCTCTGCCTCCAGATCCTTAATTTATACACTTAAAGGTCACTTTTATCATATGAGGTATATCCATAAATCCCCATGGAAGATAACTTGATAATGTGAAAACCATACTCAGTACTAACCCACTACAGATCCAAGTCTTAGAGTCGGTACTGCACACACCTCACATCTTATCACTCTCTTTCACCTTTTCTTTCTTTATATCTCAAATTATAAATGTCTTTATCTCTTGAATGAATTCAGTGGCACTTCTTTCTGGTTACAGAGTACAGAGGGGCACACAGAGGATGGCCTTTCTCTGGGTTTGCCCAAAGCCCTGCTCTGTTTCCCTTATGGAGAAGAAAGGATACAAAGACAACTCTTAGACATCTGGGGAAACACTGTATCTACAGAAGAGAGTCATAGG
This sequence comes from Tarsius wallacei, assembly GCA_963574415.1. Lineage (NCBI taxonomy): Eukaryota > Metazoa > Chordata > Mammalia > Primates > Tarsiidae > Tarsius > Tarsius wallacei. The sequence continues at coordinate 7,219 of CAUYQG010073591.1, forward strand.
TTGTGACTTTCTGTACCTGTGATTGTCTTCATGGGTTTATTTCTCAGTCCTTCTGGAGGGGGTGGGTGGCTCATGACTCAAATAAGATTCACCCAAATTCTTATAAAAATATCAGGTTCATGAAAGACAGTGAGTGACATGACAACACAGAGAGATTCTGCAGAGCTAGTGGATGGACCTCTCTGAGAGAGGCACTGGTACCTGTGTTAGACAGTACATGGATCCACATGTCACTTCCTGAGCTCATGAATTTGGACCTCTTAACATCATTTTGCAAGCTCATTAATTGTTCTAAATGTAATCAGTGTGATCACCTAAGAAAGTACCTTTAATACCTAGGAATTGGAAAAAGTGTTATCTTTTATTGCTAAAATTATGACAAAGGACAAGAAAAAATAAATGTATTAGAAAATACACTAGACCAAGGACTTTGGGTAAGAAGTTTAGACTCAGTAGTGAAGCATTTGAGGCACCATCTATTAGAAGAGAGAGATAAAAAGGAGAAGAAAGAGTGCAGTAGAGGCAAGATCTTGGTTATTGGCTAGAAACCAAAGAAGAAGGATATATTCTAATTCCTGAGCACTGGTAATCAGATAAAAATCCTCAAAAAAAGTAAAGAGTTGACAACTCTCTTTCTCACTCTCTGTTTCTCCCCCTCTCTATCTTCCTATTTCAAAATCATAAATTACTTATTTGTGTCGAACAAATTTGAAACCAATGATCCCAGACCCTAAATGCCTCCCAAATCTCTCCCCTCCTCCTTAAATTTTCACTTCTTCATCCCTAGACAAACCTCATCATCTTTCACATGTTTTAAGAATCATCTCCCCAAAGATCACCCAGCATCTTCTTTACCACTTGCTCCTTAATAAATGGCCGCTTCTCTTGGGCTCATAATGCTGTAGCCAAGGTCAAATTATCATTCTTTTTTTCCATACTCGCAGACTTTCTGTGTGCTGTGAATCCAGGCAACTCTCCTGCTGCACTCCCAGGGAATCCAGAGCTAACTGCCTGAGAGCTTGCTTAGTGAATTCTCTAAATGCAATCTCTGAAAAGAACTTTGCTAGAGAATCAGTATCTGCTCATCAAAAGCCACTGAGTAGGGGGATACTTGAAAACACAATTTTGATGTTGAAAGTATGGATACGGTACCCAGATTTCACAGTTTCTCCAATATTTTTTATTCTTTTACCTTAATTCTATTTTTATGATTTTTGAGCAGGGAAGATTTAAGAAAAATGAGGGACTATTTCATGCTTCAGATATAGTAAGAGAAATGGAGTGGAGAAAGGATAGAGCTGAATTTGCACTCTTCAAAGTGGTTTGGTTTTCTCTAGTCAGGGGCATAGCATGACCAAAATGCCAGAGGAGGACATTACTTATTATGGTCCCTCAAACACACACACACACACACACACACACACACACACACACACACAACTGTGATTAACTGAATTTTTTTCATAAAAGTGAACCTAAGTCCCAGCAAGCTCCTTTTCTTGAATACCTTTTTTTTGGATGGATTAAAATACTTTTAGTAACAACTGATAGAAAGAATTGCAATGGCTTAAACAATGATAAGAAGCCGAATGTTGAATACTTGGGGTTTTTGCAGCAGCTTGGTGACAGCAGAAAAGTACACAGGTTCTTTCTACAATTCTGCTTTGCATATGTATCACTTTGGGTTTCTTAACTTCAACTCAATGTGTCATGGTATCAAGGCAGCTCTAGTGGCTCTATGCATCATGTGTCCTCAAAACTGCCCCAGGAGGAAATGCAGGGTAAAGCTCTCCACCTTTTTTTTCCAATTAGGATGGATAAAAATCTTCCACAAATATCTTGTTCACCCCTCATTCCCCTCAAATCTACAAAGGACTGATCACTTGTACCCCCTCATCTCTGCTCCTACATTTATTTATCTACAATATGTCAACATAACATGTATATTTATATGAAAATAGATGTAAATGTTGGTTTAATATATGTTTTTAAATTTGTTAAGTTGACTATGAACATTTAACACCAGCAGTGGGTACTCCACTCTATGGCCTCTTCCCCACTCCAGAGTCTGAGGGTCAGGCGGCTCAGGAACCTCCTTCATGTTTCTGCTGGGTCAAGCAATACCCACCCATTGCTGAGGATGCTCAGTGATCATAGGTCATTCTCAGAAACATAGAGAACCAGGTGCTGAGGAGATGGACAGTGGGTCTGGGCCCAGAGTGGAAGGACATTTTGTCCCCAAAGCTCAACATGGGAAATTCCTCCCCTGGTGACTTTTGTCAGACAGAATAGCACAGGTGGCTCAGTGGCTGTGTGTTCACAGGATAAAACTTCCACGAACTGTTTTCAGCATCCCTTCAGACTAGAGCCATGTGGGATCTCTATGCCCAGCTTTCCTGACTGTTCATGACAGGATGCTATAAAGACAACAGGACTGCTGATTGGCCAGAGTGACATCTGTTCAAATGTCATCATTCCTGATCAGGCAGTTATCATGCCCATCGGGCAGCAAGAGACAGCAGGAGTGCAGAGCTACCTGGTTTCTGCTGCTGCCAGACTGGGATACTGGTAATGATACTATAGCCCAGCCTGCAAGTAACAGTGACCTTCTCACCTGTGACACTGAAAGGGTGCTGAAGACAGAGCCCATGTAGTATCCCTTCTAGCATCAAAAATGAAGATCCACAAATATTCATAACAAGCAAATAGCTCATTCAGATCAATGAAATTGTGATCAGAAAGTCAAACAGGCAGACAATTTTATTATCAAGAGAAAGTGTGTGTCTAATGCAAACAGCAGGAAGACTGAGACATTCTTCTTCACATCAGATCAATATCAGAAGCAGTGCAAAGCTGGGTGCCCATGTCCACAAGGCATGTCCTGAGGCTCGAGGTAGGGTGGGATGGTGCATTAGACTTCTCATCCTGCCATACCAAAATGTACTAGGCTATGTGGCTTAAATAACAGAAATACATTTTCACATTCCTGGTGCCTGGAATTCCAAGATCTAGCTTCAGTTTCCTGGCAAGGCCCTTCTTGATATGCAGATTGTCAGTCACCTTCTCACCTTGTCTTTGAGGAGTTTTGCATAGGGAATTTAGAGGACAGTGAGAGGGAAGGAAAAAGGGACCTCTCTGGTTTCTATTCTGATAAGAACTAATCCTACTGAATAGGGCCCAACCCTCATGAACCTTGAACCCTCATGAACCCTGAACCTTGAACCCTCATGAAGCCTTATGAACCTCTTTATAGATTCTAGCTCCTGCAACCTCATTATGAATTTTTCCATAACTCAGCATGCTGTCAGCTCATCCCAGGTGCTCCAGGCCCCCTGAGACACCATTCCAGCACGATAATCGGGCACTGTCATTCTTACTTTCCCATTATTTCTAAGACCAAGACTCTATCTTTATTGTGAGGTTTGCTTTCCATCTGGAGGCAGTTCATTGATAGAGCAAGTTGTGGGATTTTTAACTTAGCCACTCACACACTAAGGTTCCCTGCCTGCCTCTAGACTGCTTTGTCACTGACAGAGAAAGATTATCATACTTTCTTCACCATATTTTCGGTTTTGTAAGAGCTAATTTTATTATTCTCTGTTTTTTATGGTATCCCATTTAAAGGTACTAACAATTGCATCACTGAGTCTACATGTATTTACAGAATGTAATGTAAGTGAAAAAGTGTACATAGCAAGAACAGGAGTTAAACAATGCCAAGATCATCTTAACTCTCATGTGACTGGCAGCTCCTGGT
>CAUYQG010073595.1:0-15761 GCA_963574415.1 Tarsius wallacei
ATTATAAATATAAAAAAAAAAAACATCTGTATTTTTTAAAAAATATAAAAAAAACATTTATAAATGTAAAAAAAAAAAAAAAAAAAAAAAAAAAGGGGCCATTATATAATGATAAAAGGGTCAATATAGCAAGAAACACAACAATTGTAAATATATATGCATCCAACAATGGGGTGCACAAATGTATAAATATTAATAGACCTAAAGAAAGAGAGTGATTGCAATACAATAAGGACTTCAACACCCTGTGTTCAGCAATAAACAGATCATCCAGGCAGAAAATTAGAACAGAAACATCATAGTTAAACTGCACTCTAGACCAAATGATCCTGAGAGACATATACGGAATATTCCATTCAACAGTGTAGAATACACATTTTTCTTAATAGCAAATGAAACATTCTGCAGGACAGATAATATATTAGGTCACAAAATTTGTCTTAATAAAATTTTTAAAATATAAATCATATCCAATATCTATTCTGACCACAATAAGAAATAAAAAACAGAAGAGATGTTGGAAACTGTACAAATTCATGAGAATTAAACAATATGCTCCTGAACAATGAATAGGTTAATAAAGGTATTAAAAAGAAAATTTTAAAATTTCTTGAGACAAATGAAAATGAAAACACAATATACAAAAATTATGGGATACATCAAATGCTGTTTTAAGAGGAAAGTTTATAGTAATAAATGCCTACATTTTTAAAAGTAGAAATACTTCAAATAAGCAATCCAACAGTGCACTTCAAGTAAATAGAAAAGCAAGAACAAACCAAACTCAAAATTAGTAGAAGGAAAGAAATAATAAAGATCAGAGCAGAAATAAAGGTAATTTAATAAATGACAACACATTAGCAGGATTAAGGAAAAAGGATAGATGTGAAAAAAAGCCAAGATGTAAAAAGAGATGTTACAACTGATACCACAGAAATACAAAGGCTCTGCAGAACAACTGGTTGGTTGGTGTATATGAACAACTGTACACCAACAAATTGGAAATCCTAGAAGAAATGAATAAATTGCTAAAAACATAAAACCTACTAAGACTGAATCACAAAGAAATAGAAAATCTGAATAGACCAATAACAAGTAACAAGATTGAAGCATTAATAAGAAGTGTCCTACCAAAGAAAAGTGCAGAACTTTGTGGATTCACCATTTAATTCTACCAAACACTTTAAAAAGAACTAATACCAACTCTACTCAAAGTATTCCAAAATTTCAAGAGGAGACAACACTTCCAAATTCATTCTATGAGACCAGCATTACCCTCATGCCAAGACCAGGCAAAGATACACAAAAAGAGAAAACAACAAGCCAATGTCCCTGGTGAACATAGATGTCAAAATTATCAACAAAATACCAGCAAATTGAATTCAACAACACATTAAAAAAGTCTTTGCCATGATCAGGTGGGATTCATCCCAGGGATGCAAGGATGGTTCAACATACAAAAATCAATAAACACAACACAACATATTAATAGAATCCAGAACAAAAACCATATGGTCATTTCAATAGATGTCAAAAAAGCATTTAATAAAATTCAACATCGCTTTATGACAAAAACACTCCACTCATTTTTAAGAAAGGCACCAAGAACATATAAGGATGATTACTTTCACTACTTTTATTTGACATAATACTGAAATTCTTAGCCAGAGCACCTACACAAGAGAAAGAAATAAAGGATACAAAGAAACTGAAAGGACAATTTTCTAGGGAAAAGGACAGTCTCTTTCATAAATGGTTCTGGGAAAACTGGATTTTCATTTGCAGGTTAATGAAACTAGATTGCTATCTCTCACCATACACAAAAATTAACTCGAAATAGATTAAAGACATAAATGTAAAACCTGAAACTATAAAACTTCTAAAAACAAACATTGGGGAAGTTCATCAGGACTTTGGTCTAGGCAAAGATTTTTTTGAGGTAAGACCTCAAAAGCATACACAAAAAAAGCAAAAATAGACAAATGGGGTTATATCAAGCTAAAAAGCTTCTACACAGCAAGGAAATGATCAACAGCATAAACAGTCTATGGAATGAAAGAAAATATTTGCAAACTATATATAGGGGATTAATAACTAGAACATATAAGAAACTCAAACAGCTCAACAGTGAAACAAACACTTTGGTTAAAAATGGGCAAAAAATATGAATAGACATTTCTCAAAAGATGACATGCAGATGGCAAACAGGGATTTGAAAAAATTGCTCAACATCACTAATCATAAGGGAAATGGAAATCAAAACCAAAATGAGATATCATCTCACCACAGTTAAAATGACTATTATAAAAAAGACAAAAAAATAACAGATTCTGGTGAGGATGTGGAGAAAGCAAAACACTTGTACACTGTTGTGGGAATGTAAATTAGTATGACCACTGTGGAAAACAGTATGAAGCTTTCTTAAATTAAAAAAAAAACTACCATATAATCCAGCAATCCCACTATTGGGTATATATTCAAAAGAGAAGAGTTGCCTTGGGCCACACATAATTTATAAAATATAGTTAGTATATATACATAACAAGACTTCTGTTTTCATATTTTTATTATAAAATTCAGAAAAATGAGAACAATATAAAACTTTTTTATTGTAAAATAAATCTATCAATGGCTGGTTTGATAGAAATGATTGTAATTCTCAGTGAGTTCTCAAGGTGCTCGTCAGAAGTGTTTGTTCCAGTTTTGCTCTTCTTGTGGTTCATAATTGAAAACAGTTGCTCACAAATGTATGTGCTGCCAAAAAGCAATGTCATGAATGAGGCATGATTATGAAGCAAGGGATATTTTTCTCTAGGAAGATAGGTCTTCTAAAAGTCCAGTAAAGAGACATGGTCAATTTTATTTCAGTTGAATGTCTGATTGCAACTCTATGCATTCCATCTGAAAATTTGTGAGTTAAATATTAATGTCACCTGAAAATGGTGTAGCAAATATAGCAAAATAATAATTATTTTGCCAGAAATCTTGAAATTTGTTTTCAATCTGTGTAAAGACAGAAAGCAGTATATTCTTGGCAGTTCACAGGACTGCGTTTAGCAAATGTAACAAAATGTGTCAAATTATTTTCCATAATTTGAGTTTGCCTTAATTTAAGCGCAGCATCTCTTTGGAACTTCAAAAATTGAACTACACGAAAAAAACGAAAGCTAAAAAACACATGATGTTAAAAGATTTTGTAGGGCTGGGCGCGGTGGCTCAAGCCTGTAATCCCAGAACTTTGAGAGGCTGAGGCGAGAGAATTGCCTGAGCCTGCGGGTTCAAAACCAGCCTGGACATCATGGTGAGTCCTTGTCACTATAAATAAAAAAATCAGCTGGGCATAGTAGTGTGTGCCTGTAGTCCCAGCTACTTGGAAGGCTGAAGTGGAAGAATCTCCAGAGTCCAGCAGGTCAATGCTGGGGTGGCCATGAGCATGCTACTGCACTACAGCCTGGATGACAGAGTAAGACTCCAACTCAAAAAAAAAAAAAAAAAAAGATTTTGTAGGGCTGCATTACTAGCTATCCTGGGCCACATGCGGTCCCCGGGCCTCTAGTTGGACAGGTCAGCTCTAGAGTATAGAGCAAAAGAGAAAAGATTACCTGTTGAAATTGGAAAACAGTGCTGGGTTCAGACCATTCAGGGTCTTAAGCGATTGTAAGGAGTTTAGATTTTATTCTCAGTGCAATGTGAAGTCATTGAAAACTCCCCTTGAAAACTCCCCTTAAGCAAGAGAGTTACTTGATTTAATTTAGTTTTTAAAGTATTCTTGAGGCTCTGTGGGGAAAGAATCATGAATCCCCTAAGAGCAGAAAGAAGTAGCAAGACTGTTTACAGTGGTCTGGGTAAGAGATGATAATATATGGCCTGGAGGGGGCAGCAGAGAGATGGTGTGAATGAATCACTATGTCTTCTGAAGTCAGAACCGGCGATGAGAGATGCCAAGGTAGCAAGGATGAGTTCTAGGTTTCAGGCTCATCAAAGACTCACCATGATGTCCAGGCTTTCTGGGTGATGATAGTGCTGTTAACGAGATGTGGAAGAGGAATCACAAGTTTAGTCTCCAAAAGTTTTAATTTATATTAGATTAAGGTCTATAAGACATCATGTACACCCCTCAGAAGAATACCTGCAAAAATATCTACAAGTAAAAACAGGCCATTTTTAAAGGTTCAGGTGAAAGAGCAAAGCAAGACTATTATGCAGTCATTCACGGTGAAATAGCTTTGAAGAAGTGTACCAAGCCCCTCTCAGCAGATCTTGATAAATATAGATGACAGGTCATGAAGCTACATAATCAAATGCAACTCAGGGCTTTTTGTTAATGTGGCCACAGCCATCACTTCCTGTGTTAAAATAGAAGACCTCCTTTTTCGGCGGAGGAGGAAGCTGCCGACCTCCACCCTGCATCTCTCTTTCTGCACTGTCAATAAGCAAATTGGCTCAGCAGTGAAAGGGGACTGATTGCAGGCAGATAAAAATAACTGATGTAGAGAGAGACAGGATGTTACTTGTGACCAGCAAATAACGCCGCAAATGTGCTGCTACACATGTTTCTCTGTTGGGCTTTGACTACATCCTAAAACACAGCTTAACATATCAATATTTCAGCAACTCAGAACATCAGGACAGCTCCGAAAGTTCATCCCATTTTCAGAGCTGGGAGTCTGCTGAAGCTTCTGTGGCTACTACATTGCAGCTGGACCTCTTCCTCCACCCAGTCCTGCTTTCTTCGCCTGCCTTTCACAGGTGTTCATCTCAACAGCACTCCTTATCAAACCTCCTGCATGCTGCTGTCCATCTCAGAGTCTCCTTCCTGGAGAACCAAACTGACTACAAAAATAGAACAGGAAATTAAGCATCCTCAAAACATGTTCCTTTCTCTATTTTAGGACTGAAATTTATTTAAGATTTTGAAGTCATTTTTTAAAAAAAATCAGAGTTATAAAAGTTTCAATGTCATTTTTAAATTGTAATTTTTAAATGACATGCCCATTGAAATTCTGTGTCATTTCAACATTGGCAAGTATGCTAAATATTTACCCTCTGCACCAAATGCTCATTCCCCAATTAAGAAAACACTTGATTTTGTTGATATATATATTTGAAAGAGCTTCATTTTTTCTGAACAGAAAATTATTACTCCTCAAGGTAAAATGGCAAAAACAAGTACAAATTTAAGTAAGAAAGAAAAAATATCATCAATAATCTTGACACATACCTCTTGGTAAGTTTTGGATTTCACTCTTATTTAATCCTGATTGCAATATAAACTGAAGGAAACTAGGAGTTCAACTAGAGCAGAGACATATTAAAAGAGAATCTGACCAAGGAATATGTAGTTATCAACCACCATACCTCATTGTTGAGGCCTAGTAATGAAAAAGTACAATTTATGAGATGCAGCTGCCCCAGAGAATTTAGTCACGTGCAGCTGAGAGAGAAGTGTGAATGATTCGGAACGAAAGTGTACAAAAACTCAGAGCTGACAGCTCCCTGAGTTGAGATAGTCTGCACATTTTCAGCTTCATTTCACATGGCTGTGTATATTCTATAAGCAGCATGGCAGCACATTGCAAGCTGGGTCTGGGAAGTTCAAGACCACATGTATGTTGCTGTTGTATATTCTGGACTACTTCCTGTATGTCTCCTTAAAACTAAAGAAACTTGGAGCTGAGTAAAGCCTAATATGTCCTACGAGTTTATTATTAAACTGATTCCCTAAGAAGTATAGATAACAAAGATAGACATTCTGTTATCACATAAATTGTTCAGGACTACATACTGATTGTAAAAGATTCAAATAATATAGAACTTTACAAAGTTGTCCTTTTTATGTAAATCGCTCTCCTTTCTTATTTTTAATTACTAATTTAATTGCCTTATTTTGATGAGTCTATTTGGCTTTTCTTTTACGTCTAAATAAGTTTTAGTTATTTGTGTTTTTCTAGAAATTTATCTATTTTATCTAAGTGTTAAATTTGTAGCAATTAAGTTATTCATAATATATCCTTATAATTCTTATAAGGTTTATACTTAATGCGTATCAATTTGGTTGATCTTGATTTTTAAAAAGACAGCTTTTGGCTCCATTAATTTTTTTCTATTGTTCTTCTGTTTCTAACCTTTTTTCTGCTCTGATCTTCATTATTTTCTTCTTTCTACTTTAAGTTTGACTTCTTTCTTCTTGCTGTTGTTAAGGTAAAAGATAAGATTTAGACTGTATTATATAAGCATGTTATGGTATGTATTTCCCTGTAAGCATTGTTTTGCTACATTCCATAAATTTTGATGCATTGTACTTTTATTTTCATTTTAATTTAAGATGTTTTGCAGTCTCCCTTGTGATTTCTTCTTTGGCCAATTAGTTATTTAGAAGTTTGTCATTTAGTTGCAAATATTTGAAGATTTTTCCAAATACATTTCTGTTGTTGATTTCTAATTTAGTTCCATTATGATAAAAAAAAAAAAAAGACTATTATTTCAATCCTTTTAATTTTTTTGAGACTTGGTTTGTGGACTGTCATATAGTCTATGCTGAAAATTATTTCATGTGTGCTTGAAATAATTTGTATTTTGTTGCTGCTAAATGGAGTATTCTTTAAATGTCAGTTGGATTCTATGAGTTAGCAGTGTTGTTCAAGGCCTCTATATCTTTACTGGTTTTCACTCTAGTTTTATCAGCAACTGAGACAGGAGTGGCTAAATCTCCAATTATAGCTGTTGTATTTTCCAGTTCTCCTTAAATTCTGCAAATTTTTGCTATATTTCTTTTTGCAACTTTGTTGGTATGAACGTATACATTTATAATTGTTTTATATATATATATACACACACATATACATATATATATTTAAGAAAGTAGAAAGAAGTAAAGTTTATTATTCACCTTTCACAGATTGGAAAGGGGGCTGACACTCAGAGGCATGTGTGGCCTTGAAGGGCCACAAAATGGGTATATTTAAGGGCTTTTGGAGAAGGGAGAGAGAGAGCAGCAGGTCTCGGTGGAAGAGGAGAATGACAGAGCAAGAGAGTGGCAGGTATTGGTGGACCTCCAGAAATGTTGGGGTCATCTCGCTGGGGCCTCCAAAATATGTCAGAGTCAAACTCTCCCAGTGAGACCTCCAGAATATGAAGTCAGGCCCGCTGGAGATGTGAGTGTCTGGGGTGTGATCCAATGCCTCGTGAATGATGCAAAGAATTGCACAGAAGTTAGATTCGAAAATATAGTTTATTTAAAAGTAAATTAGAGAGAGAAAGAGAGAGAGAAGATTCGCCTCCCAAGTTGGGGGCAGGGGCCAAAGACAGGAAGCATCGTGACAGCCATAGCTCAAAGTGCAGATGGCTACACCATTGGATATAATTGATCCTTTTGTCACTAGGAAATGTTACCAAAAATAATCTTTTAAAAATTTTTTTATTTTGAAGATGTGGGGTACAATTCAAGGTTAAGTATGCAAATATTCATTATGCAGGTATGCTCGTTGATGAGGTATGCCCCCTCCCCGGCAGTTTTCAACTACTGCCAATTCCTTTCTTATAGTTCGGTTATGAGTGAGAACATGTGGTGCTCAGTTCTTTGTTTCTGTGATAGATCATTCAGTGTTATAGACTCTAAGTTCATTCAAGTAGCTGTAAATTTCATAATTTTGTCCTTCTTTATGATTGCATAATATTCCACTGTGTATATGGACCACATTTTTTACCCAGTCCTCTTTCAATGGGCAGCATGGTTGGTTCCAGATTTTTGCTACTGTGAACAATGCTGCAATAAGCATGCGTGTACAGGTATCTTTTTCACAGAGTGATTTGAATTCCTCCGGGTACATTCCCATTAGGGGGATTGCGGGGTCTTAAGGGAGATCGATTTTTAGATCTTTTAGGGATCGCCACAGTTTTCCACAGAGGTTGTACTAGTTTACACTCCCACCAACAGTGTAGAAGTGTTCCCTTTCACCACATCTTCTCCAGCACCTGTTGTTTTTTTAGTTATTGATGATGGCCATCCTAACTGGAGTTAGGTGTATCTCAGTGTGGTTTTAATTTGCATTTATTTGATGAATAGTGAGGTTGAGCACTTTTTCATGTATCTGTTGGCTGCTTGTATGTCTTCTTTTGAGAAGTGTCTATTCATATCTTTTGCCCACTTTAAATGTCAATTAGATTCTATAAGTTAGCAATGTTGTTCAAGGATTCTATGTAACTGTTTGTTTTTTTCGTTTTGGCATGTTTGAGTTCTTTGTAGATCATAGATGTTAGGCCTTTGTCAGATATACAGTTGGCAAATATTTTTTCCCAGTCTGTGGGCTGTCTCCCCACTCTCTCAATTGTTTCTTTGGCTTTGTAGAAGCTTGTCAGTTTGATGAGGTCCCACTTGTCATCTTATTTCTTATGGCATGGGCACTTGGGGTTTTGATCAAGAATTTGTTGCCAGTTCCAATTTCCATAAGAGTGTCTCCTGCATTTTCTAAGGTTCTTATAGTTTAAGGTTTTACATTTAGAGCTGATTTTTGTGTATGGCGATAGGTAGGGGTCTTGTTTCAATCTTCCGTATGTGGTCAGGCAGTTTTCCCAGCACCATTTACTGAATAGGTTCTCCTCTCCCCATTGGTTGGTGGTGGAGGCTTTGTGGAAGATGAGTTAGTTGAGAAATTGAGGTTTTGCTTCTGGAATCTCTATCCTGTTTCATTGGTCTATATGCCTGTTCTTGTTCCCATACCAGTCTGTACTGTTTATTGTAGCTTTTTAATAAGGTTTAAAGTCTGGGTGCATGATGCCTCCTGCTTTTTTTTTTTTTTTTTTTTTTGCTGAGGATTGTTTTGGCTATTCATGGTTGTTTATGTTTCCATATGAATTCCTGTATTGTCGTTTTCAGGTCGGGGAAAGAATGTTGCTGGTAATTTAATGGGTATTACGTTAAATCTATAGATTGCCTTGGGTAGGATAGTGATCTTAACAATGTTGATTCTTCTAATCCATGAGCATGGAATATTTTTCCATTTGTTTGTGTCACCTTTGATTTCTTTAAGCAGTGTTTTGTAGTTTTCCTTGTAAACCTCTTTCACTTCTCAGGAAGATACCAAGGTATCTCATTTTTTTATGTGGGAAATGTGAATGGGATTGTGCTTTTTATTTGGGTTTCTGTTTGTTTATTGTTGGTGTATAAGAATTTGACTGACTTTTGCACATTTGTTTTATACTCAGAGACTTTGCCAAAGTCCTTTATCAGTACAAGGAGATTTTTGATAGATTCTCTTGGGTTTTCGAGGTATAGAATCATGTCATCTGCAAAGAAGGTTAACTTAACTTCCTCTTTTCCTATTTGGGTACCCCTGATTTTCTCCTCTTGTCTGATTGCTATAGCTAGGACTTCCAATACTATGTTGAACAAGAGGGGTGAGACTGGACATCTTTGTCTTATTCTGGTTTTCAGGGAAAATGGTTCCAATTTCTGTCTGTTTAGCAGTATGCTGACTGTGGGTTTCTCATAGATGGCTCTTACTATTTTGAAGTATGTTCCATCTGTGCCTTGATGTTCGAGGGTTTTTATCAAGAAGTGGTGCTGGATTTTATTGAAAACTCTTTCCGCATTTGATGATATAATCATGTGGTTTTTGTTTTTACACATGTTGATATATTTCATTATGTTTATGATCTTGCAGATATTGAACCAGCCTTGCAGCCCAGGTATGACGCCTACTTGGTCATGGTAGAAATGTAAATAAGACTACCTTGTAGCTCTTAGTCACCAAGTATGGCAAGTCAGGCAAAATTCTTGTCCTGGAAATGCCCACCCCCCCCTTGCCTATCAAAGGCAGAGAGATGGCAATCTCTCCACAGTGGTTACCTGTGCTCCACTTTCTTAAGCATATCAATTATTGTGGAAATATATCTAGCTTTTAGTTAAGTGCAAAGGCACAGTCTTTCTTTTTGACAGACTTGCCTGTGCCAGCTCTTTCTGGCACAAACTTCCTTCCTTTCCTTTTGTACTTTCGCTGATAAACACTGTTTTAAAACTTCATTGGCTGCTCTGAAATTCTTTTTGGTGTCAAGTTAAAGAACCCATGTGTTTTGCGCCTCAACCCACCCAGCATCACTGATATCTACTCTTCTTTTTCCCAATCCTTTTCCTCCTTGATCTTTAGATGGATGATTTCTTGATTGAACTTCTAAATCACTGAGTCTTTTGCGATCACAAATCTGCTGCTGAATCTACGCAGTAAATTTTTTAAATCTCAGTTATTAGAGTTTTCAACTCTAAAATTTCCTTATGGTTGTTTTTTATGGTTTCTTTTTCTCTGCTGAGATTTTCCATTAATTAACTCATTGATTTTCTATTTCCCTTCAATATTAAAATGAATTTTTCAAAATATTTATAAAACTGCTTTGAAGTCTTTGCCTACTAAATCCAACATCTGGGTTCCTCAGTCAGTTTCTATTGACTTTTTTCTGACTATGGGTTACATTCTTCTGTTTCCTTGCATATCTAATAATGTGTGTGTAGAAATTAAACATTCTAGATAGTATATTGCAGCACTTCTGCATTCTGTTGTATTTTTTTATGGCTCGTTATTGTTTTGGTGTGTGTGTGTGTGTGTGTGTGTGTGTGTGTGAGTGAGAGAGAGAGATTTCTCTCTTTGTTTTAGTAGCTTGCTTGGACTTCAACTACATAATATTTATTCCACATAGTTTGAAGCCAATGTTATTTTTTTGCTCAGTTTTTTTCTTAGTCTTACTTCCTTGGGGCCACCCTTATGTCTGCATAGTTTAGTGGTCAACCAATGATTTCAGCAGACACTTCAGTTATGTAAGCCTTTCCCACCCATTTCCTATTGAGCTAGTGTGGATTGAAGAACACCTTCAAAGTTGTAGCCAGTTCTCAAGTCCATTTTGGCTTTCTTTTTTTCATGGGCACCCTTGAGTTTTCCACACAACATGCAGTGTTTAGAAGATAGGTGGGAATGTATGAAGACCTTATCTCAGCCCTGATATGTCTCTTACCATTAAATTTATTTGTAATGGGCCATTCATCCCAAACCAGATCTACAACTTTGAACTAGCAAAATTGTGGTCTTTTGCCATTCATCCTGAATGGAGACAGCCACTTTCAGCCAGTAATGCACGGGTTTTCACATGTTACCCTTGCCTGACTTTGAATCAAGTATGCCACTCTACCAAGCAATGAAGAGTGCAGGACAAAAGAGGGGAGGGAGAATGAGAGCAGCCCAGGCCAGAAGGACGTGGACTATTATATTCTTGCCTGGAACTGTGGCAATTTTCTAAGAATAAACATTTCTCAATGTGTTGTTTGCCTTTGGTCAATTTCCAGATAGTTATTTTAGTCATTTTACCCTCATTTTCCATCTGTTGTCTGCTAAGGAAAATTCTATAACCTCTTCATACCACCATTATCGGAAGACCTCCCTCCACTTGATTTTTAAAACCATAATTTAAAAATTATTCTGATTAAATTCTCTGATTAAAAAATACAGAGGCCGAGCTCAGTGGTTCAGCCTGTAATCCCAGCACTCTGGGAGGCCAAGGTGAATGGATTACCTGAGGGTTCAAGACCAGCCTGGGGAACTTGGCGAGACCTCGTCTCTACAATAAATCAAAAATTAGCTGGATGTGGTGGTGCACCTGTAGTTCCAGCTACTTGGAAGCCTGAGGCAGAAGGATCACCAGAGTCCAGCAGGTCGACACTGGGGTGGCCGTGAGCATGCCACTGCACTCCAGCCGGGTGATGGAGTGAGACTCAAACTCAAAAGAAAAAAAAATTACAGAGAATTTGACAGCTATTTTTTAACATGATAGTGGCTACATATTTTCTATATAACTATTGTCTCTATAATTAAATCTTTATCTAAATATATACCTAACCTTTCTTGTAAGCCAATTATCATTATGATCAGTGTTGAAACACCAGAAAGATTCCCAAAAGTAAGGGATTGTCACTTTTTTATGAGTAGATCCTTACTATTTTCTCAATTGCATGAGAATTTTTCTGTTTAGACATCTCTTACAGGTTCACTTTTTATAACTTATATTTTTCTAAAAAATCGTACCTTTCAACTAGGGCTTCAAATATAGTTGCCTGGAGTTAAACAAAGCATACTTTTAATCTTGTCAATTTCCTTTATAAATTATACTTTACTTTTCCTTTTTTTGAATTGGGATCTCACTCTGTCACTCAACCTGGTAGAGTGTAGTGGCATGATCCTGATGATCACAGCTCATGGCAGCCTCGACCTCCTGGGCTCATGCAATTCTGCTCCCTTGGTCTCCTGAGTAGCTGGGACTACAGTGCCATAACCCCTGGCTAACTTTTTGATTTTTTTGTAGAGATGAGGTTTCGCTATGTTGCCAGGCTGGTTGTGAACTCCTGGGCTCAAGCAATCCACCCCTCTTGGCCTTCAAAAGGGCTGGGATTACATGAGCCACTACACTTGACGTTCCTTTCTTATTTTGTATATTTGTACTTTCCTATTGTAACTAGATTTGGACAGCTGATAATTTATCTATTTCAATATTGGGTTCCCCAAAACATTTGTTAGTTGGAACATTTTTTTTGTTTTCTAGTTCATTAATGATTGATCTTATCTCGATTAATTCCTATTTTTTTTAGATTTATTTTGTAGATCTATAACAAACTTATTGAGTTGGGTGTTTAATGCACTGATTTAATTGCTTTTTATTTATTATTGGCTTATGGTCATAAATTTTCTTCTGTGCTCTAGTTAAACTAGAGCACATAAATTGATAGCACAAAGAAGTCCCATATGCCCTTTATCTAAATACATCAGTCATATGTATGTATAATTTACTGTCTTCCCCCTTTTTGCTGTGCATGTAATGTATTTGGAAGTTGATTGTAAATTGCAAAGATTATGCTTTTTTGTCTCTAAATCCTTAGTGTATATTTTCTAAGATCAAATACTTTTTATTTCATAAGTACAGTACCATTATCAAAATCATAAAATTTTTTATTTATTTTTTATTTTTTATTTTTTGAGTTGGCGTCTCACTCCGTCGCCCAGACTGGAGTGCAGTGGCCGCTCCCGGCCACCGCAGCCTCGACTTGCTGGGCTCCGGCGATCCTCCCGCCTCAGCCGTCCAAGTAGCCGGAACTACAGGCGCGCACTACCACGCTCGGCTGATTTTTTTGATTTATTGTAGAGATGAGATTTCGCCTGCCCAGGCGGGTCTTGAACCCGCGGGCTCAGGCAATCCACTCACCTCAGCCTCCCAAGGCGCGGGATGACAGGCTGAGCCACCGAGCCCGGCTGAGGCTGTGTATTGTTGCACCATAATTGAACTTATCATGACTGATAAAAACACTACACAGATGACACAAAACAAGTCTCTGGCCAGATTCCTCCATTTTCAGTCTTGGATGAATTCTCTCCTCTTTTTTGCCTTCCTTTTTTCTAACTTTTCCTTTTTTTTTTTTGTCAACCCTGTATATTTGGCTCATTCAGCAAATGTTTTCAAGACTTCTACTTGTTGGGTTCTGGAGACACAGCAACGAGCAAGGCAGGCCCCTTCCTGCTCTTCTTGTATCTCACAGTGCTTTTAATTTACATTTCCCTGACGATTATACACTTTTCATTATACTGGTTGGCCATTTTTATATACACAGTTTACAAGAGAGACAGACATTACTACATCAAACAAGGAAGCATGGAGTGAGTGTAGTCATGAGTACAGATCAACCCTTTTTGTAAGAAAATAAATGCCGGCTGGGTCCAGTGACTCAACCTGTAATCCCAGCACCTTGGGAGCCCAAGGCGGGTGGCTTGCCTCAGCCTACGGGCTCGAGACCAGCCTGGGCAACTTGGCGAGACCTTGTCTCTACAATAAAATTTTTTAAAAAAATAGTTGGGCCTGGTAGCGCATGTCTGTAGTTCCAGCTACTCGGAAGGCTGAGGCGGAAGGATCGCCGGAGCCCAGCAGGTTGAAGCTGGGGTGGCCAGGAGCATGCATGCCACTGCGCTCCACCTTGGACGAAGGAGTGAGACTCCAAGCCCCCCAAAAAAGAAAGAAAAGAAATGTCATTGTGTACATTGGAGGTTTACTATATGATGTTAGGGGACACATATAGACAGTAAACTGGTTACAGTAGTGAAACAGATTTACATATTTATTCTGTCATCTAGTTACTATTTCTGTGACAAGAGCATCTAAAGTCTTATCTAAGAAAAACACCCTAATACAGTACAATTTTATGTACTTTACTCTTCACGCTGTACATTCATTTTCTAGACTTATCCATCCTACATGTCTATTTATTGTATCCTTTGACCTACATCTTGCATCTCCCCATTTCTTCCTGATCCCACCATGGTAACCAGTGTTTCCTTCTCTATATCTGAATTTGAACTTCAAAAAAAAATGTTCAACATACGAATGAGATGCTGCAACCTTTTTCTTTCTGTATTTGACTTATTTGACTTAGCATAATGTTCTTCACATTCATTTATGCTGTGATAAATGGTAAGATCTCCTTTTCTAAAGCTGATTAATATTCCTGTGTAAATGTGTGTGTGTGTAACATATTCTTTATCCATTCAAATATCAATGGGCATTTAGGTTGTTTCCATATCTTGGTTCTTGTGAACAGTGCTATAACAAACATAGGAGTGCAGGTGTCTTTATGAGGTGATTATGTCATTCCCTTTGAGTACATACCAAGAAGAGAGATTTTTGGATCATAGAGTAGTTCTATTTTTAATTTCCTTAAGAACATCCGTGCTGTTTTCCATGATGGCTATATCAGTCTACATTCCCACCAACAGAATACTAGAGTTCTCTTTTCTTCATACCCTCACCACCATTATCTCTTGGTTTTTTTGGTAACAAACATCCTTACAGATGTGACATTATATCTCACAGTGGCTTTAATTTGCATTTCCCTGATGATTAGCGATGTTGAGCACTTTTTCATATACTGGCTGGCCATTTTTATGTCTTCTTTGGAAAAATGTCTGTTCAGGTCCATTGCCCATTTTTTAATTGAGGTATTTGATTTTCTGCTCTTGAGTTGCAAGAATTCTTTATACAATTTGAATATTAATCCCTTATTAGATACATGGTTTGCAATTACTTTTTCCCAGTCCATAGGTTGTCTTTTCACTGTGTTAGTTATTTCCTTTGCCATGCACAAGCTTTTTTGTTTATGTAGTCCCATTTATTTATTTTTAATTTTATAGACTAAATTTTTGTGCAGTATTAAAAAAAAATCATTGCCAAGGCCAATGTTGAGGAGCTTTACTCCTTTATTTTCTTCTAGAAGTTTTATGAGTTCAAGTCTTCTATTTTGGGTTGATTTTTGTGTATGTTGTAAGTTAAGGGTTCAATCTTATTCTTTTGCATATGGAAATCCACTTTTCCCAGCACCATTTATTAAAAGACTAATCATTCCTCATTGTGCCTTTTCAGTGCCCTTGCCAAAAATTAAAAACAGAAACACAGACCAATAGAACAGAATAGAAGCCCAGAAATAAATCCAAACAGATTAATCCTTTTAAGACCTTTGTTGTTAAAGTTTGTTCATAACAAGCTGGGCACGGTGGCTCAAGCCTGTAATTCCAGCACTTTGGGAGCCTGAGGCAAGAGGATTGCCTGAGCCCATGGGTTTGAGACCAGCCTGGGCAACATGCTGAGACTTCCTTTCTACAATAAGTCAAAAAAATTAACCAGGTGTGGTGGCACACGCCTGTAGTTCCAACTACTTGGAAGGCTGAGGTGGAAGGATTGCCTGA
>CAUYQG010073596.1:0-10694 GCA_963574415.1 Tarsius wallacei
CCCCCCCCCCCCCCCCCCCCCCCCCCCCCCCCCCCCCCCCCCCCCCCCCCCCCCCCCCCCCCCCCCCCCCCCCCCCCCCCCCCCCCCCCCCCCCCCCCCCCCCCCCCCCCCCCCCCCCCCCCCCCGCAGAGATACCAGGGCCGGACAGGCGCACAGACAGAGACAGGAAGCCAGATGGACGGAGAGAGGGAGGAAATGCGGGAGACACAGAGACAGACACGCGCGGGTGTTATTAACCTCGCCTCGGAGCGGAGCCTGCCACTCCCCAAGCCCACCGTCCACCGCAGGGCCCGCCCGATCGTCCCCGGCCCGAGCCTCCTGAGTCCCCCCTCCCGCCCTCCGCTGCCCCACCCCCGCGCTGTACCCGGGGGCTCCACCCGGCTTCGCTCCCTCAAGTAGCCCACGGCGAACTCCAGTATCTCCGCTTTCTCCAGCTTCGGGTTCCGGAGGTTCTACAGACGGGAAGGGAGGGCGCAGAGACAGAAAGGGGTGGGGAGAGAGGGGGAAAGTGGCAGGGGGAAGAAGGGAGGGGCGGGTGCAGGAGCTGGGGGTGCCCCCGATCGCAGGGCGCACTGCCCACGGAACGCGCGACCGGACGTGGAGTGGAGATGACCGAGGACGGTCCCGGCCCACCCTGAGACGAGACTGGGTCCGACCCGAGGGGATGGAACCAACACCCAACGTGCGAGGAGGGGATTTGAAACAGCAACCCAGGGAGTGAAATTAACCACCCGGCAAAACCAGCTGGCTGATCTGGGGGTGTGGGAGAGGGAAAGGGGACGTTGAGAGACCCAGAGGGTGAAACTGACGGACCCTGGGAATGAAATTTACAGAGCCAGGCGTGAAACTTACAGACCCGAGGGGTGGCGAAGAAGATCGCGTTCTGAGAGCGAGAGGGGTCTGGGATGGGATTCCAAAGGCGGGACTCGGGTCAAGATGCCTTGGGGCCAGGGTCGCCAGTCCAGCTAGGTCCCCACCCCAGCGGGAAACCCTGGGGCGTGGGGATGGGATGTTTGGGGGTTCTGGCGGAGGGACTGACCTGGTCCCGGGTCCGCTCCAGCAGCAGCAGCCTCAGCTCTTCCAGGCTGCGGTTGATGCGGTCCCGGCGCCGCTTCTCCACAAGCGGCTTCAGCATCTGCGACCAGCGGGAAAGGGAGAGCGGACCGACGGGACCGAGACTCAGCGCCGCCGCGCCGGCGTCGGATCCCGCCGCTGGGAGAGCCGGGCTTCCACCCCTTCCCCAAGACCCCAGATTGCCTAGGGCCAGGCCCATTCGACCCCTCTCCGCTCCCCCTCCCAACGCCCCTAGGTCAGCTTCTGTAGCTCGCCTCCTCTCTCTCCCGGATCTTCTGCATTCTCTCTCAGTCTCGTCCTCCCTCCTCCCCTCTCTGTGTCTCTCCTCCTCTTTTCTTTCTACGTCTCCGTCTCGTGCAGTCTCTCTCTGTCTCAGTGGAGAACTTTGGGGACCCTCTGCGCGCAGTCACGTGGGCCGCACGGTGCTGGGCTCAGAGGTGGCGGCCCTGAGTGTAGAAAGGCAGATACCCAACGCGACCGCGCCTCCTCTCCTCCCTCAAGCCCGTCTAGGCCGTCACCCTTCTAAATCTTCCAGGTCTCAGGCCTCTGGAGCCAATGCCCCGGGGCCTTCTTTACAAGACCGCGTCGGGTCAGCTGCGGCTCACAGCCTGCGTGGAGCGAGTGCCTGTCCTCTCCTCGTTCTGTTCCCACCCTCCTCCCTTGGCTCCGTCCTCTTCTGGCTGATTGTACTCAAGCCCCGGCCCCCTCCCACGCCCTCCAGGCCGCAAGGTGTCGACCCCCACTACCCAGGCCCCTAGAGCTCTGCCTCCGCCGCCCACGCCGTTCTTTTCCTGACCCGGTCCCCTTCTTCATACTGTGCAGCTTCCTCTCTGGCTCCTGGCTCCTCGAGTCTCCCGGGCACCTCTCCCCCTCCACAGCGTCGCCGGCCACTCCCCTGACACACAGGTGTTAGGGCCCCAGTCTCCTGGCTTAACCAGGGACCTCTGCTCTTTCCCCTCCCGCCTCTCACCTTGGGGCCGTCCCTATTCTCCGCTCGATCCCGGGTGACCATTGCTGCTCCGGACCCTGGTGTGGACCGGGTCCCCTGCTCGCCTTGAGCCTTATATCCCGCGGCGCCGGGGTAGGAGGGATAGGACCCGGCCCCGCCCCCCTTGGGCACCCGGATTCCGCCCCTGGAGGACCCGGGCACGAGACTCCCGGAAAGGGGAGGAGTGAAAGGGGGAGGGGAAGGAGAGAAAGTGGCCTGGGAGTGTGGGAAGTGAGGGGCGAGCGGGCACCGCCTGGTTTATGGGCCACAAGGCTGTGTAAGGAGGCGGAACCCAGCAGAAGGCGAAGGCTATTAGGGGAAGGGGGAGTGGTTAGGTGATTTGGGACAGAGCTCACTGAGAGATGAAATTCAGAGTTCCCCCGGAATTGCAGTTTTCTCGGGGTTCACTGCACTCTCACTAACCCTGAAATCAAAAAGTTAGCACCCCTTCACCCCCAGGCTTAATTTTGCACATCTTCCCCGAAATTCGCCTCCTTACTCGGGACAGGGAACTCTCCGAGTGTGCAGGGTGAATCCACCTGGCTCAAGTGGGGCTGGCTCTGCCAGGAGGTGGAAGAGGCGCTCTGTTCTAAGTCCGTTACATTCTAGTCCCCGAACATCTGCGCGCTCATTGTGGGCACGGGATTCATACTGAGATTCGCACGAGAGGCCCAGCTTATCCCTGCAGGATCTAGGGAAAGGGACGATGTGACGTCGGGTAGAAGCAGAGTGGAGTAGGTGCTCCGGGAAAAGGGTCTCCTTGAGGATGACGGGATGAGGAGGAAAGAAGGTGAACTTCGAGGGAGAGGGAGCAAGTCTTTGAAGCATAGGTAGGAACGGAGAGAGCTTTCCACTTACAGTACAGATATTTGATTCACAATGACTCGTGGGAGATCCAGGAATACGGCTGACGGGACACCTCACACGAGTGCTTGCGCTGCTCGCCCCTCGTGACTGTAGGGGAGCAGGGAGCAGGCAGTTTTCCTAAAGAGAAAGAAAAGAATACCAAAAAGGATCAATACCCACCTGAAATCAAGAACTCGACTATCTGCAGAATGATGCCTGAACGCCCTGCGGCTTCAGAACAAAGTGCCGAGAAGATGAATTAGAAATCAAATGGGACAGCAAGACAGCCAGGGACAAGGACACGGCAAGACAGGGTTACAGACGGAGAAGGAAGACAGCTGTGGAGTCAAAGGCGAGTGGGGCTTTCTCCAAGCCCTCCCATCGGCCCTCCACACCTTGGCTTTTTTCATGGAGCCTTTCCTGCCAAGGCTCGAGCCCAGAAGGGCACAGACCTTGAGGAAGGGGCTCCCATTTGGGATCAGAGCCCCCAGCACATTCCACCTCCCACTACTTCGGCCAAATGGGAGCGCAGATGTGTGGTCCCAGCAGCCTCCACTGCCCCCCTCCTTGGGAACCTGGGCTCGGGCTGAGTTTTTCTCACCTGCACGCGAGGCTAGGGGCCCTGGGCTGTTCGCACCCGGGTGTGGGGCCGCCCCTGGCCATATGGGGTGGCTTTATGGCCCGGTGGCCGGATCCGGGAGGGAGGAATGATGGCCTGGCGCTCCACCCACATCAGCCATTCAGGGCCACTCCTTCACTGAACCCCCGTCCTACATGGTGTCCTGACTACGCCTGCCTCAATCCACTTTGTCAGCTAAGGGAAAACCAGCGGAAGCTTGTAAGAACCTGCATTGGTGGTTCAGTGGTAGAATTCTCGCCTGCCACGCGGGAGGCCCGGGTTCGATTCCCGGCCAATGCACGTCGTGCTTTTTTTTTTTTTTCCTGTTTACTCGAAAGGATAATAAATTTGATGACATTTCTAAGCACCTTCGATTCCACGTTTCTATACATTTCTACTAAATATTGGGTTTAGCATTTTGAGCACCGCAGACTTTTAAGCCGCAGTCCCAGACTGATTCCGTACGTCCTCTCACTCCCCTCCTCCCAGCCTGGGGGTCCTGCTGCCTCCACGCCCCTCCCTCCGCCCCCAACCCGCACCTCCACAGGCGTGACCCTGAGAAAGGACACGGTGCTCGGATCCCTGCCGCGGGGGTCCTCTCGGCCCTCCGTGGGGGAGGGGCCTGGTCTGCCCGCCCCACATACTCTAAATCCCTGGGTCTTTCCGTTCCTCTTCCTCCCTCTTATTTTTTGTTCTTTCTGAAACACCTTTCCTTTTCCTAACCCCACGGGCCCGGGCCTTTTTCGGGTCTAGGAGTTCCTCTTGGCGTCTCTGTCTCCGTATTTCTCACGTTCTTTCCAGGTCTCTTAGCGACTCCTGCTCTGGGTCTCCCGGGTCTTGGGTTGTCTCTGACTCCGAGTCTCTCCAGTCCCTCGACGTCTGCGTCTCCGCATCCGGCTCTCTGGGATCTCTCGTCCTGGCTTCTGCCTCTCTGCCTCTCCGTCTCTGGGTCTCTGCGGGTCTCTGGGATCTCTCTTCGTCTCTCCGGGTCTCTGTCGCATCCCGGGACTCTGCGCTCCCACGCTCCTGCCGTCCCCTGGGAAGCTCGCTCACACCTCCAGGTTCCTGCCACCTCCCTTCCCCGCCCCTTCCCGGTCGCTTTGATCCCGCACGCGTCGGGCCGGCGGGCGGGAGGGCGGGCGCTCCGCCACCTGCCGGGGCCACTTGTGAGCGGGGCGGGGGCGGCCGGGTCTCCCAGACTCGCCGCGCTGGCTTTCCGCTCTCTTCCGGCGCGCTCGGCCTCCCTTGGCGCGCCCCCCCCTGCCACAGTCTCCGGCTGCTGCCGGGGCTTCTGGGGTCCCGGGTTTCTGTGTCGCTGTCTGGGTCTAGGCCTTAGTCTACCTCGGTCTCTCTCTGGAGCTCACCCTGGGACTGTGTCTCTGTCTCCTGTCTCTTTCAGCCTATCTGCTTCATCTGGGCCAGGGTCTGGATCTCCGTCTTGTCTCGGATGTGTCAGTGACTGGCAACGCTCTCTTTTCAGCTCCAAAGAGTGGCCCCCAGAAGGCATTTGTAGAATGAGCTGGGCACCTGTATGTCTGTTGTATTAATATTTTTCATTCAGTCGATATTCATGGAGTGCTCCTGTGTGCCAAGTATTCTCAGCCATCGGGATGCATTAGGTCTGGGCGCTCCTGAAGCTTACGTTAAGGTGGGGGAGACAGAAAATAGCTAACAAAGCAGAAAATGATATAAGATAGTTTCAAATGGTTACATGGCTGTGGGGATGACTTGAGAGTGAAGTGCTTTACTCTGGGTGGTCAGAGGCGACCTCTAAAAGAGGGTGATGTTTGAACCCAGGGCAGGCAGGAACAGCAAGCATGAAGACTCTGAGGTAGGAAAGTGCTCTGCTTGTGGGAGCTGGAGATAGAGGGCCGACTAGCTGGGATGGAGAGTTTAGAGGGCGCAGAGACCGGATGGGAAAGTCATGCGTGGCCCATCCCACAGGGCCTTGAAGGCTTTGTGAGGAGTTTGAGTTTTAGTCTAAGAGCGAAGGGAAGCCAGTAGAGAATTTTCATCAGGAGAAGTATATTCTCTGACTTAGGTTTTGAAAGATCATTTTGGTCACTGAGCATGGTACCTCATGCCTGTAATCCCAGCGGCAGAGGAGGTTGAGGCAGGAGGATTACTTGAGGCCAGGAGTTTGAGACTTGCCTGGGCGATATAGTGAGACCTAGTCTGTAATCCCAGTTACTCAAGAGGCTGAGGCAGGAGTATAGTTTGAGCCCAGGAATTTAAGGCTGCAGTGAGCCATGTTCATGCCACTGCACTCCAGCCTAGGTGGCAGAGTGAGACCTTGACTCTATAAAAAGGGGGGGGGAAACATCACATTAGCTGCTATGTGGAGAATGGAAGCAGAGAGTTCATTTGGGAAGCGAAGCAGCCTTCTGGGCAAGACATCATGACGGTGGCCTGTAGGAAGGAGGTGGCAGTGGAGAGAGAACAGGAGTGATCCCCTGCTGGGCTCCGGCGATCCTTCCGCCTCAGCCTTCCAAGTAGCTGGAACTACAGGCGCTCGCTACCACGCCCGGCTAATTTTTTAATTTATTGTAGAGATGAAATCTCGTCAAGTTGCCCAGGCGGGTCTCGAACCCGCGGGCTCAGGCAATCCACTCACCTCAGCCTCCCAAAGTGCTGGGATTACAGGCTGAGCCACCGAGCCCGGCCAAGGAGTAGATTTCAAATGTTCTCACCCCACAAAAAAGGCAGGTAAGGTCATGGGCATGTTAATTAGCTTGATGTAATTATTTCACGATGTACTCATATACATATTAAAACAGCACATTGCACCCCATAAATATATGTAATTGTTTGTCAATTAAAAATAATAAGGGGCGGGGCAACCTCTTCGGGCCCCCTCCCGCTGTGGGAGCTTTTCTGTCTTCTCAATAAATCCTGCTTTCTAAATAAATAAGTGGACTGATTTTTTTCTTGTTTTCTGACCTTGTATCCAACAAGAATAAATAATTTTTTTTTGTTTTTTGATTCGGATTCTCACTCTGTCATCCAGGTTGGAGTGCAGAGGCACACTCATGGCCACCACAGCCTCCTCTCGGCCTCCCAAAGTGCTGGGATTACAGGCATGAGCTACCGTGCTGGGCTATAAATAATTTTTTTTTTTAGTCGGAGTCTTGCTGTCACCCAGGCTGGAGTGCAGTGGCATGCTCACGGCCACTGCAGTTTTTGACCTGCTGGTCTCAGGTGATCCTTCTGCCTCAGCCTTCCAAGTAGCTGAAACTACAGACATCCTCGGCTAACTGCTTTATTTATTGTAAAGATGCTGTCTCGCCAAGTTACCCAGGCTGCTCTTGAATCCTGAGCTCAGGCAATCCTCTCGCCTATACCTCCCAAAGTGCTGGGATTGCAGGCTTGAGCCACTGCACCCGGCCAATAAAATTTTTAGATGGTTGCTGGGAGGTTTGCTAAGGGAAAGATAGAGAAGCAACCATCTAGCGTAGCATCTTAAAGTCACAGATGACCCAAGGGAGAGTGACTTCTGTACTATCCCACTTGAATGGGTCAAGATAAAAATGGAATGTGCTGTTCTCAGGAGAAGGGAAGGTGGGGGTGGGGTGACAGCCAGCAGGGCATGACATGTCCACTGTGTGCATATAGGGTCTGGTCATATCAGTGCTTAGTATTCCCTTAGCTTTCTCTAAATCTGCACAAGACCAACCCTTTAAAAAAAAAAAAAAAGGTGGTAGACAAGTCCCAACCAGTCCTCTCTATTTTTGCTCATTTTGCTCACAAGCTGTATTGGTCTGATCAGTGGTGTATGGCTCATGTCTGGTCCAAATAAAGGTAGCTGTTGACCTCTGGGGAAAAAAAAGGGTGAGGGGGATGTGAAGGCATGCAGATAGCAGCTGTCTACAACGTGGCCAAGTTTTGCCATGAATAGGGAGCGATAATAATGTGTGGTGACTAGAAGCACAAGAAGGAAAAGAGGATTGCTAAAGCAAGTTTGATGCTGAGCAGAATAGCCAAGAGCTGGGGGTAGAGGGTGGATAGGCCTGTGCAGGTGGAGAAACCAGCCTCAGTAGCAGGAAAGACTCCTTTCCCATAGTGAGGGTGTTGGTCAATGGGTTCCTGGGAAGGATGTGACAGGCTCTCTAGTTGCTCCCTTTTCTTCAAGAACAATGGATCAGGCCAGGTGCCGTGGCTCAAGCCTGTAATCCCAGCACTTCGGGAAGCCAAGGCCAGAGGATTGCCTGAGCCCAGGGGTTCGAGACAAGCCTGCGCAACTTGGTGAGCCCTCCGGTCTACAGTAAATCAAAAAATTAGCCAGGCGTGGTGGCACACACCTGTAGTTCCAGCTACTTGGAAAGGCTGAGGTGGAAGATCACCTGAGCCCAACAGGTCGAGGCTACAGTGGCTGTGAGTATGCCACTGCACTCCAGCCTGGGCGGCAGAGTAAGGCTCCAACTCAAAAAAACAAAAATACAATGGATCAAGCTCATTGGAGAAGGGAGAGCTACAGATGTTTTGAAGAGAAAGAAGTTGTGAGATATTCATGTTGAATAGGATTTCTAGGCAGGTTGAGAGTCTTTTTGAAGCGTGGGACCAAGAATTTCAAGTACAGAAGCCAATTCACCATGAAACTAACGAAGTTCAGGGGACTTCACTTACACAGACTCCTGGGAAGGCCATATGCTTCTGTACAATTTGCAGACATTTGACATTTTCTCTGCAAGTGGTAAAGACCAGTCTCTTTCTATTGCATTACACTCCCATCTCATGTTGGAGTGGCTATGGGCATTCTGGAGATCTAGTTACAGGGAAGGAGAGTTGGACAGACATAAGGTTCATGGTTTCATGGGACATGTTTAGGTGATTTGTAGTCACTTCCATATGCGTAGTTAAGTTAGCCTAGTTATCTGGTGTAGAATGGCTTCCGGGAATACTCCTGTCCCCTTTTCCCAGTGACCAGGCTTCATGTTGTGAGGGTTCAGGGCCGGAGGGCACACGTGATATGAATGTGTCCAATGGCTCTTGACACTATGAGGACATGGGTGGTAGAGGAGAAACAAGATTTGAAACATACAGAGCCAGTGACTAGTCAGGAAAGCATAGAGGTATGCTGGCAGCTAATTAATACAAACACTTGTAAGTTATTTTTCTGGACTTTGTGACATTTGTGGTATTTGTGAGCTTTTTAAGTCTGTAAGTTGTTGTGATCTCTAGTTTCACTTAAATATTATTTTTTTGTACCTAATTTTAAAATTTTTTCTTACAAAACTCTCTTTCCCCAAATTATATACACTTCAGGCCCCCAAAACATAGAGCTGTTACAGTATGATACTAGTTGGACAGGCTGGATGGTTGTTCCCAACTCACTGCTCCAGGGCTCATGTGGCCTGTGAGGATATTCCTCTCCTCTCTTCCTAACATATCTGTGTCTGAGAGTGTCGGTGGGGGTCTCCATGTGATTTGCACACCTCTGTGTCTGCATGAACCTGTGTCCATTTGCATTTGTGGCTGTGCCTGCATATGTTATGGCCTAATGGCATAGATGGGCATCTGAGCCTCCAGTCTCTTCCTGGCTGCCCTCTCAACAATGGACCACATTGGGATTTAGGGGAAGAGAGCTCATGTCCCACGCAAGCTAAGTTTCTAGGGAGGCAGGGGGTGGGGAAAGAACAGAGACAGCACAGCTGGTAGAGTGTCCCAGCTTCCCCTTCCCCGCTGTGACCTCTCCCCAGGCTTGGGTTCGAGGCTCAGCTCCTCCCTCTTCAGTTCTTCAAAGGGAAGGCTGGCTTCCCGGGACTCCTCTGGGTCTTGGCTAGGAAGAGTTCCTGGGGGGTTGGGTCCTAGGGGACTGGAGGTTGAAAAGTACAAAGATCAGCGCCCTGGGCTAAGGGGGACCAAGATACATCTCCAGGCCCCAAGGGAACTCTCAGGGCCCTGGTCCTGCCTCCCCCAGAAGAAAGGGTGGCCCAGACCCAGGCAGGATTAAAGGGGCAGCAAATACTTCAGGAGCCATAAAGCTCCCCAGACACAAAAGGCCTGGGACCCTGAACTTCATTCACTCATCAGCACATATTTACAGAATGCACACTGTGGGCTCATGTCTGTTCTAGAGTATAGCCCCAAACAAAACAATGATCTCTGTCCTTATGGGTTATGCATTCTTGTGGGAGAAATAGTCAATGTACATTATATAAAACACATCATTTGTTAGACAGTGCTTTAGAGAAAAAAAGCACAGAAAAGGAGTGGAACGTGAGAATTGTGATTTTACTTATTTATTTGTTTGATTGTTTGTTTTTGAGTCAGAGTCTCACTCGGTTGCCCAGGCTGGAGTGCAGTAGCCTATTCATGGCCAATGCAGCCTCAACCTGCTGGGCACAAGCGATCCTTCTGCCTCAGCCTTCCAAGTTGCTGAAACCACAAGCGTGCGCCACCATGCCCAGCTATTTTCTTTTTTTTTTTTTTTGAGTTGGAGTCTCACTCTGTCGCCCAGACTGGAGTGCGGTGGGGGCCACCGCAGCCTCCACCTGCTGGGCTCCGGTGATCCTTCCGCCTCAGCCTTCCAAGTAGCTGGAACTACAGGCGCACACTACCACGCCCGGCTAATTTTTTGATTTTTATTGCAGAGATGAGGTCTCGCCAAGTTGCCCAGGCGGGTCTCAAACCCTCGGGCTCAGGCAATCCACTCACCTCGGCCTCCCAGGCTGAACCACCGAGCCCGGCCTATTTTTTTTTTAATTGTAGAGATGTGGTCTCACCAAGTTGTCCAGGCTGGTCTCGAACCCCTGGGCTCAAACAATCCTCTAGCCTCGGCCTCCCGACATGTGAGCCACCACGCCCGACCTTGTAATTTTATTTTAGGCTGGAGTGCAGTGACATCATATAGACTCACCACAGCCTCCACATCCTGGGCTCAGGTGATCCTTCCACCTCAGTCTCCTGAGTGAGGCTAAGCTGGGACTACAGATGCGCACCATCACATCCGGCTAATTTTTCTGATTTTTTTTTGTAGAGATGAGATCTTGCTATGTTGCCTAGTCTGATCTTGAACTCCTGAGCTCAAGCAATTCTCCCACTTCGGCCTCCCAAAATGCTGGGATTACAGACATGAGCTACTGTGACCAACTGAGAATTGTAATTAGATGGTGTGATTAGGGAAGGACTCGCTAAGAAAGTGAAATGTAAGTGAAGAAGGGGCAGGTT
>CAUYQG010073602.1:0-27858 GCA_963574415.1 Tarsius wallacei
GCCTTGGGAGGCTGAGGTGAGTGGATTGCCTGAGCCCGCGGGTTCGAGACCCACCTGGGCAACTTGGCGAGACCTCATCTCTACAATAAATCAAAAAATTAGCCGGGCGTGGTAGCGCGCGCCTGTAGTTCCAGCTACTTGTAAGACTGAGGCGGAAGGATCGCCGGAGCCCAGCAGGTCGAGGCTGCAGTGGCCGGGAGCGGCCACTACACTCCAGTCTGGGCGACGGAGTGAGACTCCAACTCAAAAAAAAAAAGAAAGAAATTATTTCATTGATTTGGGCTGGGGCATTTGCAGCAAGCACCCTGAGTGATTCTAGCATACTGAATCCAGCTTATCCTTTGAGACTTTGGCAGCCACCGGGATCGAAGTGGCAAAAACTTTGCTCAGCCTTTTCTTGTTTGAAGTTCATGTACTTGAAAGTAGGTGCACATGAAGATAAAAGAATAGGCTTAAGGCCCCAGAGAAACTTCATTAAGCCTTTATTAATCCAGAAGATTACTACTTCTATAAGTTATAAAATTACCTATTTAATAAATGTATATTATAATTTTTTTTGAGTTGGGATCTCACTTTGCTGTCCACGCTGGAGGGCAATGACACAATCACGACTGACCACTCCTGGACTCAGGCGATCTTTCCACCTCAGCCTCCCGAGCAGCTGGGACTGCAGGCGCATGCCACCACTCCCGGCTAATTTTTTGATTTTTGGTAGAGATGAGGTCTCGCTGTGTTGTCCTGGCTGGTTTTGCCCTTCTGATCTCAAACAGTCCTCCCACCTGGGCTTCCCAAAGTACTGGAATTACAGGTGTGAGCCACTGTTCCAGGTTGTTGTTAACATTTTTATAGCACTATCATTACTTTTACTAATCTCATGTTACCCCCTTGATCTTGGGTATTTTGCTCATAGAGCTGACATCTATACCATCCACAAGTTAGTACACACCAAAACTCACTTTGCTTTTAAAAAGTATAACCAAGGAAGAAAAAGAAATAGCAGAACTAGGGCACATATTCCAAAGGATTATAGACAGATTCTGCGGTACCTAATTTTGCTTCCTGAAGTGCCTCTCCTTTATTCTTCATCTCCCCCTTGGCACCACCCCAGGACACTGATGTCTTCTGTCAGGTCACACCTGTCTAGATCCCTTTTCCCCACCTAGCCAGGGAAGCTTCCTCCTTCTTTATTTCCTGAAATCCTACCTTACTCTCCATACTTTTCTGGATTAACTGGTCGTGAGGTGCTTTCCTTCAACTCCACCCTGTTTCAACACGCAGCTCTCCATGACTCAGTCTTCCAAATTGTTTCTAGTGTATTTGTTCCATTACGCATGTTACATGAGTGCTGTTGCCATTTGTGTGACTGCACATCTTTTCCGTCACTCTTGTCAGGCATGTGGCACAGTGGGAAAGGCATGTGTCGAGAGCTAGCCTGAGGTTGATTCCTGACAATGCTGTTCATGAGCATTAAATAGTTTAAATGGTTTATCTAAGCTCTTTCTGTGAAGATCAAATGGTAGCATCCATCCTTCTAAAGCAAGGCATTTGGTATGCAGTAGGTGCGCAATAAATGTTAGTCACCACTGCCTCCTCTTCCTCTCTTGTATTTCACAATGATTATTAAGCACCTACTATGTGTCAGACCCCTTTCTTGGTGCTGAAGTGAACAAACACCGGTAAACAAGACAGAAAAAGTCCCTCCATTAATGGAGTTTACATGCTGTGGAGTAAATAGAAAAGAAAAACAGTCAACAAATAAATAATATAATCTAAATTAAATAAGATAATTTATTACTGAGGAAAAACAAATTTCATTTTGATGTGGATGATAATAACAGAAAGCTGGTTAGATTCAACTTGCCTTCTTTATATTACTCTGTATAACTTTTAAGATACTCACTCACTGTTTCATGTGGACACTGTAGGATATTCAGATTCCACAGTGTGGGCGTGAATACACTGCAGGACTAGGCAGAAATGTGGTCAATAAATATTTAGTTGATTGAAGGGTAATCACTGGAAGGAGAAGTAGAAATTGACTGGTATTATTTGGGGTCTCAGCAGGCAGGGAAGCAAATAAATGGCCTTCTGGAAGGTGGGAAGGCTGAGTCCATCATGGAGGAAGCAGAAGGAAGGGCTGCAGGATTTTGTGTCCTGGGGAGCAGGGAGCCCCAGGCTTCCATTTCTTGAAGTGAGTAAGCAGAATATTCTCCCTCTGCAGACAGCAGCCTCAGAGCAGAGGTTCTGATGGAGGCCCAGAGGGGAGTGGGGGGGATTAGGGAAGGTGACTTGGGCTGGAGCCTTTTGAAAAAGTTCCTGAAGGAATTCAGATACAGTCTCTAGGCTGGGAACCATGACCCCATATTTGGCATATGGCGGGTATTTAATAAACATTTGTCGATTGTCTGTTAGACCGACTTTTAAAAAATCTGACAGCTCAGGGAAGGTTGATTCTTCCCAGAAGTCTGAGAAACTGTATTGTTTCTTCTCAGCAGTGGGAAAAAGCTAGACAGAAAGGCTGAGTATGGTGCAAAGCTGATACTTTTGTTTTTTTAATAAATAAGAAGGAAAGAGTTCTCAAAGTGTCACAGCCATCTATGTTAAAATCAAATGGCAGCAAGACCTTTCAAAGCAAAACATATTGGCTGGGCACAATGGCTCACACCTGTAATCCCAGCACCTTGAGAAGCCAAGGAAGGAGGATTGCTTGAACCTGGGAGTTCAAGACCGGCCTAAGCAATATAGCAAGACCTCATTTCTACAAAAAAAAAAATAATAAAAAAATCAACCAGGCATGGTGGCGTGTGCCTGTAATCCCAGCTTCTTGAGAGAGTAAAGCAGAAGGACTGCCTGAGCCCAGGAGGTTCAGGCTTCAGTGGACTGTGATCATGCCACTGCACTCCAACTCGGGCAGCAGAGTCAGACCCTAACTCAAAAAAAAAAGCAAAACATATTGTATAATTAAATTACTGTTATTGTATTAGTTAGTTATAGCCACATTAAAAAATAATCCCCGATACTTTGTGATTGAAAGCAATATGTAATTATTATTGCATTTCAGTCTACAAGTCAGCTAAGTGGTTCCTTCTAGATATCTCAACTGGGCACATTCATGCATCCATGGTTGGCTGTGGGTTGGGTAGGGAGCTCTGCTGACCTTAGTTGAACTCCCTTGCAGGTTTGGGATTGGCTGTGACCGCTGGGTCCTCC
The DNA here is from genome assembly GCA_963574415.1 of Tarsius wallacei. NCBI lineage: Eukaryota > Metazoa > Chordata > Mammalia > Primates > Tarsiidae > Tarsius > Tarsius wallacei. Next base: position 3,211 of record CAUYQG010073602.1, read on the forward strand.
TTCACATGGTCTCTCATCACAGAGACTAGGCTAGGTTGGGCTTTTTAACAAAGAAGTGACAGCGTTTCTTGAAATCTAAACTCAGACTTGGCACATTCTGTTAGCTCAAACAAGTTCCATATCAGCCTAGATTTAGAGGTGGAGAAACAGACAACACTTGATGAAAGATGCTGCAAAGTCACATTGCAGAGAATGGAGACAGAGGAGGGGTGAGGAAATGCAGCTATTTATACAATTATTTTCCATACAAGGGACCGTGACTGTCTGTTATTTATGTCTTCGGCCAACTGCTCTTCTAGAAGAAAGGCTTGTGTTTGGTCTGCATCGTCTGGGCTTAGAAGCAGCTAATGAGTGTAGTGTGCAAATGGGCACTTTATAAATGCACTTGACAGGAGAGTAAGGATAAATTTTTCTGGGTTGTACTAAGCAGTAGGTGAACTATGTGGGAAAACACAGCATCAGAGGGTAGTGGTCTCTGCTTATTTTTGTGATTCAAATAAGTGCTTTTTGTTAGTGTTTGTGTGTTTGTTTGTTTTTGTGTCCAGGTTTCACTCTGTTGCCCAGCCTGGAGTGCAGTGGCACGATCACGGCTCACTGCAGCCTTGATCTCCTGGGCTCAAGCAATCCTCCTGCCTCAGCCTAAGTAGCTAGGAATACAGGTGTTTGCCATCAGGCCCAGATAATTTTTTTAAAAAAAATTTTTTTTGTAGACATGGCGAGGAGTCTCACTGTGTTGCCCAGGCCTTGACTTCCTGGCCTTAAGCAGTCTTCCTGCCTCAGCCTCCCAAAGTGCTGGGATTACAGGTGCGAGCCACCACACACAGCCTCAAGTGGGTTTTTTTTTAAGCCTTGAAATGTGCTTTCTTAACCAAAGTTTCCTTTTATTTCTTAATTAAATTTAGCAAGAAGCTTTATCATGAAATGTTATTTGAAGGCTGGCATTCATAAAACACTGGAGTGTTTCACCTTCTCCTGATCTCAAATAGTCTGCCTTTCCAAAACTGCTAATGACATATGAGAGAAGAATGTAATTGAACATAGTCAAGGAACATTTGTTTCTTTTATAAGGCAGTGTGTTAGAACTCTGTCCCCTCTCTGGGCCTTTTCTTTATTATCTTAAACTCTAAACCATAGAATTAGCCTCCTCAGCTATAGTTTTTGCAAGCCAATTCATTTTCTGTGTTCCAGAACTCTGGGTGGCCTAAATGTTTTCATTTTCCAATCTCTTTTATAAAGAATCTTGCTCTTAAATGAAAGACTACTCCTGAAACATTAGTACCTGTGTTATTCATTCACCTATGCATGTTAATTAATGCCTGCCCTCTTGTGTCTAGAGAGGCTGCTACAGGAGTGAATAAGCAAACCTACTGTTCCAGAAACACAGTGGTCTAACTCAGAAATTTTCTACCAGGGAACTTGCTCAAGGCTGCCAAGTATGGTTGTGCAATTTGAGCACTGCAAAATGACCCCGGCCCAAAGGATGGATGAAAGCCATTTCCCACTCTCTCAAGCCATATACTCTGTTTAGCCTGTGTCTTCCCAGAGACGTTATCCATTACAATTTCACTCAAGGATGCCATTAAGTCTTTTACCAGCTGGAGTATGCAACTTTCTCTAATTTACGCAAAACTCTGTATAGCTTAATGACAGCCTTGTAGGGATTTCTTAAGAGTTAGCTGGACATTCCTTTCATCATGTAACTACCTGCCCAGAAACTTCAAGAAGTTAAAATTAGACTGTTAGAGCTGAATGACATCATTCAGTTCCAGGTTATCAGAGGAAGAACATAAGGAACCGAAAGGCAAAATGAGAATTGTCACATTCATGACAGGTAGTGCAGGGAGCTAAAATGCAGGCCCTCCATGCTCTGAAGTCTTATCTTTAGCTTCAGGTGAACCTTTCTCTGACTCCACCCACCATGCCAGGCTTGGAGGAGGTATACAACAGCATGCATGGTTCTGGTGAAAGGATGTTGTGTAACACATGGACAAGGTTTTTTTTGCTTGTTAGTGGAAATGTATTTGTTTTCATGTGTTTTAAAAAAAAAAAACCCAGAAACATTAAACCCATGGTTCCTTAGACATTACTGTGTGTGATAAAGCTAAGTATTTCAAGTTTAAAGAGCGAGTTAACTTAAGGAATAGTATTATGCAATGCTGTGTTAAATAGCTTGATCTAGCCATACCACAGTGTAAACAGATATCAAAATATCACTCTGTGCACCATAAATAGATACTATTTTTACTCTTTTGTTAAAAAAAATATTTAAGTAAACAATAGTTTAGATACTACTCAGATATGACAAAAATGATAAAAGTGGTATAAAGATGGTAGAAGTTTGGGACTATCTCAGTCCATTCTGGCTGCTATTAACAAAATACCCTAGGCTGGGTAATTGATAAACAATAGAAATGTATCGCTCACAGTTCTGGAGACTGGGAAACCAGAGCTCAAGGGGCCAGTAGACTCGGTGACTGGCAAGGGCCTCGTCTTCATGGAGGGTGCCTTCTTGCTGTGACCTCACATGGAGGAAGAGGCTAGCTAGCTCCCTGGGGCCTCTATGATAAGGGCACTAATCCCTTTGATAAGGGATGCACCAAAGGAGCTTCTCATCTGGTCCTTCAAACTCTCCCACTAAGGCTCTTTCCTGACACTTCTTCAGCACTGACACGTCGTCCACTACTGTTAGTTACTAATGATAGTATATTCTCTCTCATTATTACAGCTATGTCTGACATTCCATCTCTTCCATATTTATCCCAGTAGAAACCACAAAATCGGCCTTTGGAAAAAAACTGTGGCTTCACTAATTTTCCTGTGTTGCCACCAACATTTATAAAAAGCACTGACCCAGAGTGTCAGTGCCCTAGTTTCAAAACCATCTACATTTGTAAATGTAAATGTCTTTCCATTTATACAAGTTATGTAGACTCATACAAAATTTGAAAAAATACAGAAAAGTAGAAAGAAAAAAAGGCATCCACACTTTTACTACCCAATAATGAACCCTGCCGATACCCTTATCAAAAGCTCTCCTGCAAAATCCTAGCAAGTGGGGATCATTTTGGAAACTTTGAATATTCCTGATTGAATCTATCTTTGTTATTTCAAATTCTAAAATCGAAAATTTTCAATGAGAGGGGTATAGGAGTGGAGGTCTCCTGGCATATTTGTAAGCAGCAGTTTTATTTCTCAATTAAATTCAGCAAGAAACTCTACAATGAAATGTTATTTGCAAGCTACCCCAGAGGAGAGCTTGCTGGGAGAGGCTACCGCAGACCAAGGATGATGATCACTGGTATCTTTGCAAGATTCATTGTGCACGTAAAGCTCTGTGCTAATAATCATAGCTCAATATTCCATGTATATATATGCTGCCACGTATATTTGTCTTTCCTGTAGGGTTTTTGGAGTCTCTGGATGACTTTTACATCCTTAGCAGTGGTTTGATATTGCTGCAGACCACTAACAGTGTGTATAACAAAACACTACTAAAGGAGGTGATACCCGAGACGCTCCTGGCCTGGCAGAGGGTCCGTGTGGCCAATATGATGGCAGATGGTGGCAAGAGGTGGGTGGAGATCTTCTCGAAATACAATTCTGGTAAGTGGCCCTGCAGAATAACATTTAGGCATGGACATGTGTCTAGATTTAGACTTGTTAACCAGTAAAGCTATACCCACACCCTGCCTTCATGTCTCCTGATATTTCAGGCACTTATAACAATCAGTACATGGTCCTGGACCTGAAAAAGGTGAAGCTGAACCACAGCCTTGATGAAGGCACGCTGTACATTGTGGAGCAAATTCCCAAATATGTAGAATATTCTGAGCAGACTGATGTTCTACGGAAAGGTACTTTCCTCATGCTGTAAGCCTGGAAGTCTGAGGAATGGGTGCATGCGTATATGGTGGGTGTGTGCGTATATGCGTGTTGTGTGAATATGGTTGTAGGGTGTGTGGTGGGGAAGAGAGGACAAGGATGCCACTTCTAGTTACACTGGGAAAGACTGACCAGGTTTAGCATAGCATGTAAACCTACAACCCACACTCGTATGGGACAGTGTACAGACTGGGACATGAGTTGGGCATTCACAACCCCATGACTTCTCATAGCTCTAATATTTTCTCTCTTGGGTTCCTGGTGAAAGCTTTATGTTCAATTCAGCAAATATATATGGAGTGCTACTCTGGCCCAGGGACTGGAAAAGCGAGGATACAAAATTTCTGACCTGGAGGGATTCAGTCTAGTAGGGAAGCAAAGCACACAAAGCTGCTATTAGAACCCAGGATGTGAAGACCCCTGGTAAGGCCTCGTGCACTAAGCCCAGCAGTGAGACTAAAAAGGGCACCGTTGCTAGTGGGAGGGTCTGAGAAGGCAGTTCCGGAGGGCAGAACATAATCCAGACTTTTGAAGCCAGGCGATGCACTGCTTTGATGCAGATCTCAGCTCCTTAAAACCTCAGGGAAATAATCCATTATCTCCAAGCCTCACTTTCTTCACCTGCAAAACAGAACCATCAATCACTTATTTGTAATTTTTAAGTCCCCAAACTCTAAAACCAAAAATAGTTTTTTGTTTGTTTGTTTTGTTTAGTTTTTCATCTTTGGTCCCAGCTTACTTGGTAGCAAGATATTGTCTGATATGAACTCATTTGGCAGCAAAAACTTACATACATAGACTTGAACTTTTTAAAATTGTCTTTGTTTCCTTTTAGAGAGACTATGGTGGGGCGGACCAAAAAACCTCGAGATTTGTTTATTTTTAAAAATTGTGTATTTATTCTCATATGTTTAAACTTCATTCACCTTCAAAATACTCTCCATTTGATGGAATACAGCTATGAGACATTTTCTCCACTGCTCAAAGCAGTTTTTGAACTTGTCAATTTTGATGTATTTTAGTGTGTCTGCTGTTTGTTGTTTCTCCTCTTCCACCTTGGCAAAATGTTTCCCTTTGAGAACTTTTTGCATGCAGGGAAACAAACAAACAAACAAAAGTTACTCTGGGCAAGATCAGGTATGAATAAGGAGGGTGGGGAATGAAGGTCATGCAGTTTTGGGTCAAAAATTGCTGAACATTCAATGCGATGTGGGCAGGTGCCCTCGTAAATCACCCAACATGAAATGGCAAATGCGTTGAAAGAATCTAAAAAAAAAAAATCAGTGAAGCCAAACGCAGCCTTTCACAACAACTCTACCTGGTACACTGATGGCCAGTGTGTTCCCAGAACACTTATCTAGTGGGAAAAGCCTGTACTATAAGGGACCTACCCTCCAACAGATAATTCTGAGTTTTGGGGAGGTAAGCTACAGAAATATTAATATCTTTGAATATGAGTGTAATGTTATATATAATATACGCACTCCATTGCTGTTCTAAAGCCTGAAAAGCCCTAGATTCTGAAACTCATCTGGCCCCTAAGAATTTCTGGATGGGAGAGTGTGGATCTTTACAATTTCACAGGGTGGTCATGATAATTCATTGGGATATGCAGGTAGTGAGATAAAACATCAGCTTTGTATATCTGCTATGCAGTTTAGCCTTTATCCTTTAGAAAATGGGAGTTATTGACAAGGGAGAATAGACTGGAGATGGGAAAGAAGAAAGAAGATTGGTTAGGAGATCGTTGCAGATCAGATGATAGATGAGTAGGAACCAAACCAAGATAAAGTATGGACCCTGAGGATCAGGATCTGGTCCTCAGTTTCCCCAAATTGATTTTGTAATGCCATCTGGAGTGAGCTGTCTTGGCAGAGAATGGCTCACACCAACTAAATACACATACATCTTTTGCACAAAACAGATTTTTTAAAGGTGGAAGTTTCAATTGTCAAGCAGTTCATATGCTACCAAGTAGCAGATCTATCTTCTTTTCTTGTAGGAAAATCCACCCAAGAAGTCCTATCATTAGGTTACTTGGTTAGTATATAGCGATTCAAAACTGAGAATCCAGCTGTTGAACCTTAAGATTGGTCCCTCCAGCTCCTAAGAGCCTAATGATAATAGCATGTTTTAGAAGAGACACACTTGCTAGAATAGTTTTTCTTCTTTAGGCAGTTCCTGGTAACAGAATGGTAGTCTTAGTCATTGCGATCCCATGCCTAGGCCCATGAAACTAACCTAGGACTAAAAAGAGCTGATGATGATCTGTCTGCTTTTTTTTGCCAGAGGAGGGAAGAGCAGAGAGTTAAATTTACGGAATACCTCCTGTGTTCTAGACATTCTTCTGGGTCTTTTACTTATGTTCTCGTTTGATCATCATAACATAATCACCAGATAAGAACAGTAAGTCTCCTACATATGAACAAGTTCTGTTCTGAGAGTGTGTTCATAATTCCAACAAAGTTAGCCTAGGTACCCAACCGACACAATCAGCTATATAGTACCAGTTACATCACTGCTGCTTTTATGCTTGCTTTCTGACATCCTGGACTTGAAATAAAGATACTGTACTACTGACTGTATACAGTACTGTAAAGTGCACAAAAGCACAACCACTTGTAGAGGATGTCCACACACGACAGTGTACACCAGACACATGAATTAACTTACATGATTGGACATAAGAACACATGTTCGCATCTTTGAAAGTTTGCAACTTGAAAATACATATGTAGGGGACTTACTGTATTATTGTTACCATTTTACTGAAAGACTCAGAAATAAACATGCTTTGCCCAAATAAATAAGTGATATCATGTAGCCATTAAAAAAAAAGTTCTGCAAATCTTTTAGCATTTGGAAGCAGCTGTGGTGTTTTAGTCAGAAAACCTGTATTCAGTGTCTTACCAAGTTTTGTGAGCCAAAGACATCATTTGACCTCTCTGAAATGCTTTTTTTTTTTTAAGGCAATAGTAATACTTATCATCAGGTTGTTGTGATATTAAACAAGTTGCTTGATTTTAAATGCTTTTATAAGTCATGAAACTTTATGAAAATGTGAAATATGAAGTAGCCATTTTTATTATTTGAGATGTTCTCATAAAGAAATATAACAGTTAATATTCACTGAATGTTTACCAAGTATTAGACATTATCATAAGTACACCATCTGTTTGTTTTGTTGAGTTGGGGGTCTCACTCTTGCCCAGGCTAGAGTGCAGTGACACTACCATGGCTCACTGCAGCCTTGACCTTCTGGGCTTAGGTGATCCTTCTTCCTTAATCTCCTGAGTATCTCAGAGCAGGTGCGTGCCACCACACCGGGCTAATGTTTTGAATTTTTGTAGAGATGGGTATGTCGCTAGTCTCAAACTCCTGGACTTCCACCTTGGCCTCCCAAAGTACTGAGATTATAGGCATGAGCCACGGTGTCCAGCCAATTCCATCTGTTCGATCACATTTAATGCTCACAATAGTCCTTATAAGTACTATCATTGTTCACATTATAAAGGTGACAAAACTGAGGCACGAGAGGTAAAGTAATTTGTCCAAAGTCACATACCTAATAATAGCAGAACCAGGCTTCAGATCCAAGCAATCTAATTCCTGAGACTGTTTAACCTAGTTATGTTTTAGCAACAAATCTGTTTTTACCCCATAATTTCAATGTCATCCTTATCTCAGTTCTTCCCGATATCCCAGAATTAGCAAGGTTGAATGTCTTGTCTTTTGCTCTTTGTCTCAATAGCCTCATCCCTGAATAGGGGGTCCTAAACAACAGTGAAAAGGAGAAAGGCAGAAAAGGGCCAAGAAGGTGGGAAATCACTCCCTGAATGATGGAGACATCCCTGTGTTCACTGACTGTTCTGTGGGCAATAACCCAGGCCAGTGTAGTCTAGCATGCTTCTGAAATGTTGCTTTACTAGAGCTGTGTCATATGCTCTAGTGACCAGTGGGCCGTGTGGCTTGGCACATTATGAAGCTTAGAATGAAGCTGAGCCTTTATAAATGCTTAGAGTCAAAGGAGTTAAAAGTCTGCTGGAGCCTTACAAATCATCTCCAATCCCTTCACACTATGGACTCTCCGCACACATTAAAAAGAAAGTGAGGTTAACTGCCTAAGAACGAGCCTAGAACTCCAGTTTTCTGATTCCCAGTGCTGTGTTCTTCCTCTACCCAGACATCTTCCTTTTTTAAGGCCACATTGTGAACCACCATCTTTTGGCATTTCAGTAACCAAATCCACTTAGATGAACTCCCCAGATCACTTTGCACCTTACTCTATTTTGCTCTACAGAAAATAAGATTATTTTCTGGCTTATAGATTGAGAGTTTGGGGTGAAAACCAAAGCATTATGATCCTCTTCTCCTGATGAAATAATCTAGAGGTATACCAATTCAGGAAATTTACAAAGTTGTGTTTAGCTTTCAGGGTTCACATTCAAAGCTTTATTTTTCTATACCATGTCATTTTCTAATTAAATATCTGTGCCAATTTCCAAGATAAACTGTTGTCAGTAATGCATTTATTTTGTTCCTTCTCTCTTTTCGTTTCTGTCACTCTCCCTGCACCTCCCTCTCTTCTTTGCTTTCCATTCCAAATCAGGATACTGGCCCTCCTACAATATTCCTTTCCATGAAAAAATCTACAACTGGAGTGGCTATCCACTGTTAGTTCAGAAGCTGGGTTTGGACTACTCTTATGATTTAGCTCCACGAGCCAAAATCTTCCGGCGCGACCAAGGAAGAGTGACCGACATGGCATCCATGAAATATATCATGCGATACAACAGTACGTAGCACATTTCTCCAGAATCATTCTTCAAAACTCCTTTTCTTCCCCATGGAGAAAGAATCTATGTAAGTTTATCATCTCTGTACTTGAAGAAATTATAGGAAGCTATTTGAATTCAGCATTTCATACTTAACTTATACATATTTTATACTCAAAAAATAGAATTTGGGCCTCCTTTATAAAATGATAGACAAGAGTCTTCAAGTTATATACAAAATACAGAAAAAATAACTCATGCAGGGTATTTTTTTTCTTTCCAAAGACGTTTCCTTCTAAAGATAAAAGCAGCTAATAAAACAAAAATTATTCATACTTAATGAGCAGTATCAAAGTCAATTGTGTCTTTTTTTCTTCTAAGTCAAAGTCTCACTCTGTGGCCTAGGCTTGTGCAGTGGCACACTGTTGGCCACCGCAGCCTTGACCTGACGAACTCAGGTGATCCTTTCCATCTCAGCCTTCCAAGCAACTGGAACCACAGGCATGTGCCACCACACCTGGCTCTTTTTTTAAAATTTATTTATCGTAGAGATGAGGTCCCGCCAAGTTGCCCAGGCTGATCTCAAACCCTTGAATTCAGGCAATCCTCTTGCCTCCTCCTCTCAAAGTGCTGGGATTACAAGCATGAGTCACCATACCCAGTTTCAAATATGTATTTCTTTGGTTGGAAAAAAAATGATGCATACTTATCTTCTATTGTCTCTCTTCCATCCACTCTTCACTGTGCAAAGTTCCCTAGGGCAGGCTGGGCCTCAGAGGACTGGCAGTTGTTCCTTCCTAGAAGCCAAGGGAGATGTCCCTATCTGGAAGCAAGCTGGGCTGAGGAGGCCTCTGGAAATTCTGATTATCTAGCCATTAATAGGTCCCAAAACCTTACTGTGGATATGTGTGTCTCAGAATCTCCAATACTCACTCTCTTCCCCATCCCTCTGTTTCCTAGATTATAAAAAGGATCCTTATAGCAAGGGTGATCCCTGTAATACCATCTGCTGCCGTGAGGACCTGAACTCACTTAACCCAAGTCCTGGGGGTTGTTATGACACGAAGGTAACATGCTATTGACTTTTGAATTTAATTCCCACTGGCACACAGGTCTCTTGAAAGGCAAAGCTGCAAACGTTTTTGTGGCATAAAGCAAAATAATGTCTCTAAATATACTCAATTCAAACATCAGCGTTTTCAGATTCTGGCAGCAGGTTCCATTGCTTAATTTCAAGTTTCTGCTTTGCCGCTTAGTAGAAAAATCACATAATTTTGTAATGTTTTTGTTTCCTTATCAATACAATGAAAATAACAGTACTTACCTCATAGGGTATTGTAAAGAATAAACCTTTATTATCTGTAAAATGTTTAGAACAGTACTTAATGACTTATTTGTAAATGTACAAAACCATGATGATGATGGCAATGATGATATTGTTGTCTTAAGTTTTATCAGACTGGCCCCAAGTCAAAAGAACACTTTATTGAGAGCAGTGTGATTTCATGTTAAACATGAATTTAGCTGAAGGAACAAGTACTGGACCAAAGCACTAAGGGGTTTTCACCATGTTAGAATTGATAAGTGCTGTAATGTATGTCATGATACAGGTAATAGGTTTGCCGTGGTGTGCTAAAGCCAGCTCATATAGGTATGCAAGAAACCATTGTTGGTCAGTTGACATGTTGATAGCTTGAAATCAGCCACAGTGGGAGTATTTACAACATGGAAATTGGCAACCACTACAAATCAGGGCCTTTTTTCCTCAGAGAGCTGGTGGTTAAACATTTACCTGCACACTGTTGGATTTGGGATGGATGAATTAGCCATTTGGTTGGTGGAAGGAAACATTCTACAACATTCTTATGCACTGTTGGCTTAAACATATCTTCTCATTTCCATTGCCTGCCCTAAAGTCTAGAACAAACCTGTAAGGAGTGGAGAACTGTTTGTTCTGTCTTTGGCTCAAAAAATTATAGTAATGTTGACCCCACCTACACATTTTATCAGCCTAATATCTGAAAAGGAGATGTTTTAGGGCAGTCTGAGTTCCAGCTCAGCCCACTTTTAGCTCTGCAACGATGGCAAAGATTTAGCCTTAATGATTCTCAACATATTGTATAATATAAAACAACAGCGAAAAGATGGATATACAGAACAGGCACAGATGAGGCTCCAATGAATGTTTTTGTATTTATTTGTAGTAATTTGCAAACATTTAGTAAGGTGTGTAAAGAGTTATATCCACCCCAGAACCCTGGGAGAGACCAATCCAAGCTTTCGTGTGCCAAATCTCACTTCTGGAGACAGGGCCCTGGCATATTTTCATCAAAAACTTTCTGTTGAAGGGTATACTTTAAAAATATAATTTTTCTCTTTAGAGTCATTTTGAATACAGGGAAAACTAGAAATTAAGAGATATTCTTTCCCTTTTAGATGGGTATCTGCTGCTGCTCAGTGGCTAGGCATTTTCATGGCCCTCATTTTTCTTTTTTAAACGTGAGCTTCTACTTGAAGACTCTGGTGACTGCCCTGATTAAGAACTGTTTCTAAGCCAGGCTCGGTGGCTCAGTCTGTAATCCCACGCTTTGGGAGGCTGAGGTGATTGATTGCCTGAGCCCACAGCTTTGAGACCCACCTGGGCAACTTGGAGACCTCATCTCTACAATAAATCAAAAATTAGCCGGGCGTGGTAGCGCGCACCTGTAGTTCCAGCTACTTGGAAGGCTGAGCGGAAGGATCGCCGGAGCCCAGCAGGTTGAGGCTGCGGTGGCCGGGAGCGGCCACTGCACTCCAGTCTGGGTGACAGAGTAAGACTCCAACTCAAAAAAAAAAAAAAAAAGAACTGTTTTTAAGGACTTAATATATTCTAAACACTGCTCTGAGCATTGCTCACATTAGCCCTCATGACAACGCTATGAGGTAGGGTTACCGGCCCACATTACAAATGAGAAAACTGAGTTATATAAGGGTTGTGATTTTTAAATAAGTTTTGAAGCTAGAATTGTGAATATGAGTAATCTGACTTCAGATGTCACTTTTGACATTGTTCATTTAACACGTCTACTAGTTAATTCATGTGCAATGCCAAGTGAATAGAGTATGTCATACAAAGATGTGGAGGCTTGCAAAATAAATTATTTTTTGACTTTGGAAAAGAATGGGGGAGGCCATGGATTTTAAAGTGTTTTGCCAAATGATTTTCTAAAATGACCCCTCTTCTCTCTTTCCAGGTGGCAGATATCTACCTAGCATCTCGGTACACAGCCTATGCCATTAGTGGTCCAACAGTACAAGATGGACTCCCTGTTTTTCGCTGGAACCGTTTCAACAAAACTCTCCATCAGGGCATGCCAGAGGTCTACAACTTTGACTTTGTTACTATGAAACCAATTTTGAAACTTGACATAAAATGAAAGAAGATGAGGGGATGGGTACCAAAGGCATTATTTTAACTATGTTTTTTCCATGAGGGTTATGCAATAAAATATATTAAATTCATTTGTCACTTTCATCTCCCACTGATTTTGTTGTTTTTTAATAGCAAGCATTCACTATAAGGTGTAGCACTGCAGAAGAAACATTACATATATAAATAACAACCCTAGGCATACAAGATGGTAGAGCAGAAACTGCTCCCTACTTCACCAAAATCCACATCGGTCTCTTTGTATGCCTGCCCACGTGGACTGCAGTTCCCAGGGTCCCTTAAATAGTGTTGCCACGTGACAATTCTAGATGATGAAACCAAAAACGAGTGCCCTTCCAGTCCTGGCCCGTAAGAACCTGACTGCCCTTCCCTTGGATGGATATGCTTAATCACAAAGCACCAAGGGATGGCAGAGCTGGAACCTCTAATAGAAGTGCAGAAAGTGGTTTTTCTGGGCATTGATAGGCATCAGTTGAGTCTTTCTGTGATGCAGGCTAGGCACACACCTTACTAGCCTTACTGTTGCCTCTCATTAGTTAGTTAAAAGCACCCATTCAATCATCTGGCAGCAACTCTCATAGCAGCTTTCTTTCAAAACTGGAGCGGTGCACGTGGTTTGAGAGCCGTAGAATTGCCAAGCAGATTATAAGTCATACTGTACATTATGTAATGGGTGATTTTAAACAAAGTGGAAGATTTTCAAAAGAAAAAACACAAGGGCTGAGAATAATCAGAATGAATCAGAGCACTCAGAATGTTAAAAACCCAGTAGTTTTATTTCAAAGTATAAATTTCAGGCTTGCTGGACAAAATCCCACTACAGTTAACACTTATACAGACACCACTCTACTGTACATTTAAAAAAGAAAAAAAAAAAAACACAAAACCTTCAAAACCTAATAAAAATAGGGCAACTTGCTATAGCCCAGTTTATTTAAGACATTAGGAAGGTCTTACGTTGTCTTATTATTTACATTTTCAACTGCAATAAAGAAAAATCAGGATGCAAGTTTCCTACAAAGGATATATTTTTAAATTTAATCTTGAAATGGTTGATAAAATACTAAAGTCAGGATCCCCAAAAGGTGATTGATTGCCCAGTTACCTTATTTACAAAAAAAAACTCAAAAAAAGCATTTAAATATAAATGAGTACTTAGCTGACTCTACAAACAAAAACTAAAAAAAAAACAAAAACAAAAACAAAACTTATTTTAACATGATCGAACTATTTGAAAATGAGAAGACAAAACATGTTTGTATTATCCTATTCCTCCTCCTTGGCTGGCTCGAGGGGATGAATTGATAAGTCTGCCACACTAACCAACGCCTCATGATAACTGCTCTGATTTGTGTGTACCAAAACTTTTTAAAAATGCATTTGCCCAGGATATAGTAAGGAAGGTAGAATCATAGATTTAAGACAGAGTTATCTGCAATAGTCTAATACTGGGACATGATTTTTCTGTAAATTAGAGTAAAACAGGCCAATCACAGGTGGGTGATACAATAACAACAACAACAAAAAATCACATGATGTGGAGGATACTGAAATGGTCCAAGAAGCAAAGTCAGGGAGAACACTTGGAAAGTCTCTGCAGTACCCTACTGTGCTAAGATCACAGTATATATAAGTGAGAGATGAGGATACCACAAGTATTGGTCATCTTGTACAGTACTGGAAAAATGCATGAAACAGGATAAATGCATATCATGTACTATGAACACTAAACTTGCTGCATAAATGATAATTTGGAGAATATTTAAAGCAAAAGAACAAACAACAAAAACTAAGTTAATATTGATCCAATTCAGTAAGAGAACTGTAAGGTGTAGTCTGCCTAAGGAGTTCTGCAGACAGAGATGTACCTAAGATTCGAAACTCTTTGCTCTAGGTCAATTTTTCCAAGATACTTATTATCTGTAACAGGGATGGGGGAGTGGAAAATACCTCTCTATGAGGCAAGTGATATCTCAACAAATATTCACTTTTCAAGGAAGAAAAGCTCTCCACTTCTCTCATAATCTTATATACTGTGTTAAACACTACACAGTATTCTGCAAATTAAAAAAATGAATCCAGAGAAATAGACAGATATAGTTACCTCATAAAGTTAACTGTTAACAATAGATGTTGTCTTTGTATGCAATTTACAAATTTACTGGAAAGAACATAATTTTAAGGAGAGGCTTACACTTAAAACAGAGTGAAAATGACTCTGACAAAGTGCAAAGTAGAGGGTAATAAACATCACCATTATCCTTAAATGCTATATATTGTCCTACATTTAAGATGGAAATATCAGAGGTTTCCAGGATTTCCAGTAAGGCATACCTACACAAGTATTGTCAGGCTAAAAATGTAGCAAACTGGCATTCCCAAAATGGGATAATCAAGCTTATTTGTAATACTTTGTGAAAGATACCATGAAATAAAAAAGGTAACCATGGAGTGTAAGCTGCCATTAAAGTCTGTCATCAGTAGCGATTTCTAGTTGAGTCCTCAACTCTCTCTCCCAGAAGAAACACACCAAACCAAAAGTCAGCATCCATCAACATTAAAACCCGCTGCAAATAAAAGCCTAGCATTCTAGCCTAGTACCTTTCAGTAAATCCAATACAGATGTTGCCCCTAAGTCCCACGGCAGGCTGATATGAGAAAAACATCTTACAATGAACATACTTTTTCCTTAAATAACTACAATCTCTCCTTGTACCATCCTTCCACCACCTGGAAGAAACATTTTTAGTAATTATTTTACTGTAGTAAATCTATTTTTAGGGTTACTATTTGAGGTTTTTTTCCTTTGACAGAAAACACAATATAGGCTAGAATAATGAAATATTTTCATTCTACTGGGCTTATAATGCTATGAAAGCTCTTTAAAGAAGGAATTAATATAAATAAAACAGTTTATCAAGGGAAATTTTTATCGGTTAGGTAAGCAAATTATTACCATGTGACCATAAAAATGGCCAATAAAGAACAATTTGAACATGGGCCTTCAATTCTGTAGACACGAATGATCTTGAACACACAACCACTGCAACCACCGCAGGTAAAAACATACATACATGCAGATATAGATAGGTGTTCATATACATCTAGAAGATTGATTCCTTCCTCTCAAAATTTTCATTGTCATTACACTGGCAGCTTATCATCATTAGTCCTAGAATAAGTAATATCCACATAGTTGGTTGGCAAATTTGATTCACAGAAAACTTCATTCTTTGTCTCATTTTCTGAGTGAAAGAAAGGTTTGGAGCATTTACATTTTATTTTGGCAATCTGTAGGCTTTCTTCAACATCAGTCAAACCTCACACCTAAGATGACAGTACACTGACCAGTGAAAAGTCTCTAAAGAGTTTCTTTACAACTAGAATACTTGCTATTGTAAGCCATCAAAGTTGCAAACAAAACAGCATTAATAAAAGGGGTAACTCCCTCCTGTAATTCCAGGAAAAATGAACGACTAATTTATTTTGAGAAGGTAGAAATAAATTTGAATTAAAATATTGTAAAGAAAGAGAACTCTAAAGTTATTTCACAAACTCCATGAATTCCTTTCAAAACAGTCCCAACTACATTCTCATCCTGCAAACAACCCAGTCCTCCAGTCTTAAACTACCTCCACTCAAAACACCTACCTGACACCAGTATAGCTAGCTGCCCCTCATATGGAAACGCCATGACCTAAGTTGAATTTTATTAACTTAGAAGAACAGAAATACACAGGTTGTACCTAATTGTTACATAAGATTACCTCTAAAGATATACTTTAAATTCTATCCAAAGCTGACAAATAGTAAATCAGACTCAACTTGGCACCATCAAAACTTTAAAAAGTTAAAACAGGAAAGATGATACAAGAATACAGAGGAAATGAAGCTTTCCCCTTGATATTTCAGCTCATTCTATTTTGTAAAAGTTACTATTTACTTCCTTTGAAAGAATAGTAAGAAATCAGTATCCAGTGATAGCTTTGGGGGATAAAGTGAACTAGAATCTCTAACACAACATGGATACTAAAACATGATTTGAAGGAAAATTTTCTTATGCTATATGGTTTTCTCTTAGTCCATTCTACACAGTTAAATAGTAACAAAAAAATAAAAGCATCTATATTCTTAGGAGAAAATAGTAAGTCAAATTTTCAGAGTTAAATGTGGTGATGCCACAGATGAGAATATATATATAGGTAATGTGTATATGTAGATGTATATATGGGGGAACCTCCCAAAAAACTGGAATTTATTAATCAAAAATTGTGTATTTATTCTTACATTTAAAACACAGTCATCTTCAAAGTGTTCTCCAGTTGATGCAATACACCTATCAAGAAGCTTTCTCCACCACTCAAAACAGTTTTTGAACTCATCAATTTTGATGCCATTTAATTGCTTTTGCTGTTTTTTGTTTCACCTCATTCGTATTGGTAGAATGTTTCCCTTTGAGGACTTTTTCATCTGGGGAATCAAAAAAACAGTCGCTTGGGGCAAGATCAGGTGAATAGGGAGGGTGGGACACAGGGTCACGCCGATTTTAGTCAAAAACTGCGGACTATTCAGTGCAGTGTGGACAGGTGCACTCATAAAACACCCATCATAGAATAGGTAAATGCATTGATTCTCCAAAAAAAAAAAAAAAAAATTCACTGAAGCCAATCACAGCCTCTCACAATGATACTAGCTGGTACACTGATGCTGATGGGTTTCTAGAACACTTACCAAGTGGGAGAAACCTGTACTACAAGAAGCCTGCCCTCCAAAAGATTATTCCAGTTTTTTTGGTATCCTTCCCTATGTGTGTGTGTGTGTGTGTGTGTGTATGTGTGTGTGTGTGGAAATGAAAGAGAAATGAAGGATGAAAGGCTGAAAGGGAAGAGTAAACAACAATGGATGTATGGCCATGTTTATTTTTGTAGTTAATCTTTAAGGCACAAAATAAATGTAAAAAGCAGATTAGGAAAGGGAGGAGCCATTGCGGATCTTTTTTCATCTAATTATCAACCAGAAGAAGAGACGAAAGATAAATAGATTATTTCCTGTGTTCAAATTAACCTATTTTAAACTATGTAGCCATTTTGCTTTTTATTTCTTTGGATTTTGTTTAGATTCAGTTTAATTCACTTAACTGTGATCCTACAGATCCTTTGGAAGCAGAATCATGCCAGTTACACACCTCAGATCCTTTGATCTACGTACTTCACACTGAAAGAGAGGTACATTTGAGAATAAAAATGGGAGATTCCAATCCAGTAACACATAAATAGGGAAAAAACACACAAACACCCACACATATTCCCCAGCCTCAAAACTAAAGCAAGGTACACATTTACATTTCAAAACCCGGAAGCTTAAAATTATCCAGGAAGAGATTCTTACTTTGTGGGTTGAGTTTATTTTACTTCTGGGTATAAACAAATGTAGTGTATACACACATCCGTCCAAGAAATCTTGCACAATGTGGATTTTACATTGGGTATCATGCACAAGATTAAAAATGAGACCAAAAAGTGGAACTTTTAAAAGAGGAAGAGATAAAGGCTCCACGGTTTAACTGCTCTGGGAAGAAGAGATCACATCCGTTGACTGAGGATCACAGAAAGGTCCAAAACGTCCATAAATATCCTTTGCTCGTACTGCAAAGTAATATTTGCTGCCAGATACAAACTGGGTAAGAGTACATGCCATGGGCAAGGGAAGTGCCTTTACTTCTCCAATCTTTTTCCATTGAGAGGGCACAGTGGCACTGGGTTCCTCATGGTAAGCGTAGAGATGGTAGCTATCAACAGTGGCACAGCTTCGATCCACTTCCAGGACACTCCATGATAGTACTATTCCATTTTGACTCTGAACTCGTGCTAACTTCAAGTGTGGTTTCTGAGGCAGAGATGTGCTGGCAGCTTCTGGGGGCAGACGCTGTGGTTGTGGGGCTTCTGGTAAGGGTGCTGGGTGCACAGGGCGTGGGGGCTCCTAAAAAGAAGTGTCATACTGATTTATAATGATCACAGAAAGAACTATCTTAGAATGCTAGAACGAAGACACAGTAGAGAACACGGAGAGTTATCACTGTACATCAAGAGTTCTAGCAAATACCAAATGCCATACCAAATTTGGCAAGTTCTATTTGTTGATTTGTAACCAATCATGCCCCAAACAATATTTCCTCGATCTAAAATACTGAGTTTTTCCTGGGAAACAAAGTTCTTGCTGAAAGAACGTTATTTTGAGAGACACCAAAATAATGATTTACTTTTTTTTTTTCTTTTTTGAGTTGAAGTCTCACTGTGTCACCCAGGCTAGAGTGCTGTGGCACACTCACGGCTTCCCCAGCGTTGACCTGTGGGGCTTCGGCGATCCTTCCACCTCAGCCTTCCAAGTAGCCGGAACTACAGGCGCACGCTACCATGCCCAGCTAACTTTTTATTTATTGTAGAGATGAGGTCTCGACAAGTTGCTCGGGCTGGTCTTGAACCCGCAGACTCAGACAATCCACTCGCCTCGGCCTCCCAAAGTCCTGGGATTATAGGCTAAGCCACCAAGCCCACCCATCTACTTTTAACAAAATAATTTATGGTTGAATTCTCTATGCTACAGATTCACATTTTAGTTATAATGACATGTGGCAGTCAGTATCATATGAAACTGGAGTATACAACTGTACCTTCGTTTTTAAGCTATTTTGCAATATAAAGGCAGTAGCATATTCTTATAAATAAGCACATTAACACTGAATGTGTACTATGTTCTTGGCCAGTATATACAAAAAAGTTGATATTTAATTTGGACTATGAAAGATAGGAACTACAGATTTAGAAATAGTCAGGTACCTTTCAGTCAATAGGTAAATCATGAGCAAAGGTATGGGAATAGGAAAGTAAGGATACTTACAGGCAAGAAAAAGTGTTAACTTTTTCTTGGACATAGGGTATGTGAAGAAGAATAGTGAAAGATAAATTTGGAAAGGTAAGCTAAGGCCAAATAATGAAAAAGCATACTAACCTTAGGAAGCCCTACTGACTTGCCTAACACTGGAAGAGAATCATCATCATCATCATCATCATCATCATCATCATCATCATCATTATACCTGGGTTTTAAGATGACAGTATAACAATTTGCTCTATATAAGAGCCAGAAAGTATGAGCGATCTTTTTTTTCTCCAAGTGGAGCATGTATCATTGGTCACTGATTTTATAATGGAAGTCATAAAACAAGATCCCCTCTATTGAAATTTATCTAACAAAAACTGTTTTAATATGTATTTCATTAAGTAGATAATTTGTATGAGCTAAATAGTGAATTCTGTGAAAGTCTAATGACATCTTTTTCAATTTCCATTTCTTTTTAAAGCACAGTACCAGTTGACCTACACATAATAAGAACACAAAAAGGATATGCTGATTAATTTCAGAAAATGAAAATCTACTGTTAAACTGAATACACCTAGTAGAAAAAAATTCATATATATGTCTGGAAAAAGGTACAATCCACAGTTAAAAAACAAAAAAAAAGGTGGGGGGAGTAATCAAATTTAATTAGATAAAACCCTGAAAGCTGAAGATGAATATTGGTCATGCTGCCATATTTCCTCTCTCAAATTACCCTTTTTCCTAAAATGACTTAAATAAATAACATTAAATAAACACAAAGCTAGGAAGGTATAAGAGAAGATGACTGAAGCCATGAACTTTGACTGAAGGGAACACAACATAAATGACCCTCTATTCTTAAAATTTTAGGATTCTGAACCTACTCAAATCACAAAACCAGTTAGGTCAAATGAGTTTTTTGTTTTGTTTTGTTTTGTTTTTCCACTGCAATGGAGGTTTTTACTGAAGTTTTATAGAAAAAAATAATATGACATCAGGGATTTGCTTAAAAATAATACAGTGTATGCATGGGTTACAGAATCAGGATAGTGACAATACAGATGAAATAAGATTGGCATGTGCTGATTGATAACTGTATAAAATGGGTGATGGGTATACGGGGATCATTATATGATTCACTTATTTGAAAATTGCCGTTTAGAAAGTTATTTAAAATGCATTAAAATTTAAAAAATGATATTTCTCCAATGAGATACAGTTTATTCTGAGATAACACACATGAAATAGTTGTTTAAAATAATAACACTTTTAAAAAGCTCTGATGGATTATAAAATTTGCAAAACCATACTATAAACAGGAAATTTCTATTATATATTTTTTGAAGGACTATGGAATGAAAGAACTTATTTGTAACTGTAAACAATAGTGATGGCATATTTACCACATACCTTAATAGATTAAAGCACTAGATTTAAAGTACTGTGAAAACACTGGGGGGGGTGGGGGGGGGGGGTGGTGCTAGTTTTTAAATGGTTCTGGTTTTGGCACCGGCTTGGGTAATGACAATGTGCAACCACTTGACATCTTTGTGACACAGTACTCTTTCTGTCAAAAGGAGAATTATAACTCTCTCATTGGGTTGTGAGGATTATATAAAATAATGCTTGTAAAGCACTTAGTAGAATGTGTAGTTTGTAGTAAGTGTTCCATTAATGATACTCATTTATTATTGCAGTAGAACAATAAAAGTAATGGCTGTTAAAAGCAAAGGCTCTAGAGGTGAAACACATGGGTTCATGGGAGGCATGACCTTGGGTTGCTTACTTGACCTCTATTAGCCACCATATCTATAATAAAAGATTTTTTAAAAGGGGGGGACAGACAATCTTTTTTTTTTTTTTTTTGAGTTGGAGTCTGTCACCCAGGCTGGAATGTTCACAGCCACAGCATCCTCAACCTGCTGGGCTCAGGAGATTCTTCCACCTTGGTCTTCCAAGTAGTTGGATCCACAGGTGAGTGCCACCATGCCTGGCTAATTTTTTAAAATTTATAGTAGAGATGAGGTCTTGCCAAGTTGCTCAGGCAATCCTCTCACCTCTGCCTCCCAAAGTGCTGGGATTATAGACATGAGCCACTGTGCCCAGCACAGCAACAGTCTTAAAGGACTCCTGTGTGAAGACCAAGTGTATTAACAGTGCTTGGTAAATGGTTAACACTCAATAAATTTTGAGTATTAAAAATAGGGTGTTTTGCTAGGTGAAGAGTATAAAACAGCATCAATCTCTCCCCATCCTTCTCATAAAGTTAGTTTTTCCATTTACATGATATTCCATACCAATCAAACATGATCATAATCATATCACAAGACGATGTAACACTGCTTTGGAAGCTAAATCTAAGCAGAAATCTTTCGTTTTCTCTCTTTTCACTTTGCAATTAAATTATTTAGAACAATACATTAATAACAACGTAGTAGTTAGAAGTGGCATGGGTTTAGAGGAAAAGAATAAAGTTATAACATGTAAAAGTAAAAAGTACCCTTTTTAGTTTAACCATGTGTTAGAAATCATCTATTTTACTTCACATGTCCAAAGTATGGACCTGTTTTTGTACACTGTACACTACAAGAAAACTCAATGATTCTCAATAATCATTATTCCTAGGAGCATTTGTTCATAATGTAGAACCAATTTTCTTAAGTTAACTTCTGCTGGAAAAGCAGAAGGATCTGTCAATCCCTTGGATATAACTACTACAAAGAAAAGCACTAACTAAAATATTTGATAGCTTTACAGTTGAGAATTTTGTAAAGCCAAGCAACAACACTTACAGTATGCACTTGTGGTGGTCGGTGATGCACTGTGAGCTGAGGTCCTGTTGATCCCAGGGTGAGTCCGTTGTTTACAACATATGTGGTTGCTTGAGGCACTCGAACCGTAACACCTACAAAAGAAAATTAAGAAATAAAATCAGAATTTTATTGTAAATGTGATGGAACACAGATAAAATACCCAAAGTCAGTGAAGCAATATTTTCAAAATTCGAAAGGAAAAATATTTCCAACCTAAAAGTCTAGTTGTACTCAAACTACCATTCAAGCATGAGGATAAAAATATTTTCATATATGCAAGCACTAAGAAAAAAATCTAAATTTTGCAAAACGAAATACTGTATTTCAGTGATATCTATATTGGTGGCAAAATCATAAAGACAAGCAGAATGACTAGTAGAAAAGTAAGAGTGGTGGTTACCTCTGACAGAAAGGGAGAATAATGCAGTTAAGAAAGGGCATACAGGAGGACTTATGGGATAAAATAAAATTCTATTCTTAACTTGATGACGAGTTCATAGATGGTTCATTTTATTATTTTTCTTTAAACTTTAAATATGCCTTTTATATAGGCTTGTTTTCATATGATATAGCCTACCACTGCTAATATATATATGTTAATGTATATTTTTATAGCATTATATATATTAGTTACATATACACATAACTAATAAATAATACATATAGGAAACTACAAGTTTCCTTTCACATTTTTCTTTCTTTTATTTCTCAGCCACTTTCCATACCTGTAAGACTCCTCTGATTGGAAACTAACCTTTACCATGATTTCCACCATCTAGGCTAAGTCATAATTGATCATTCCCATTTTAATTAGGTAGAATGTCTCTTAATAGAGTCGAGAATATACCAATATCAAATGAAGGACTGTAATATTATAGACCATGATTAAAGTTAAAGATAACAAGCACAAATCAACTAGTAAACATGTTCAATTTTCTTGGGTTAACTCTCCCTGTGGGAAGAAAACTGAATTAATATTAGGTTATTTCTGGTTGTTGCCATTTCTTTTTTAAATTATTATTATTTTTTAATTGACAAATACAAATTATATATATTTGTGGTATAACAATATTATGTTTTGAAATCTGTATACATTACAGAATAGCTAAATCAAGCTAATTAACATACGTATTACCTCACATACTTTCCATTTTTTTGTGGTGACAACACTTATAATTTGTCCTATCAGCTATTTTCGAATATACAATACATTGTTATTATCTAAACTACAGTCGCCATGATGTACAATAGATCTCTTAAACTTTTAATAGTTTTAATACAATACTACAAGAACTTTTTGCAAAATCTAATGTCAATATAAGCCACTCCAACTAAATGCTACAGAGAGCTACATGTACCTTAAGGCCATAAACAAGAAAAGAGTCTCTTACTATTTGGGGGATTGACCTGCCGAACAGCAGGAGCCTGCATAACAGTTCCTCGCAAGGGAGCCTGAGCTGGTGGTGCTGGAAGAGTTGTATAAACCACCTGGTGGTTTGCAGGAGCTCTTGGTACAGGGAGTCTTGTAGTCACCTGAGTTACTGGACGATGTGTTACATTCACGGTGGTTGGAGCTAATAGCAGGCAGAAAGAAATAGTAAGAATGCAGAAAATTCTACAGTAATTAAACAGTATTAAATGGCAATTATTTTGCATAACATCTAGCTAACTATAATAAATAGAGAAACAGAAATAAGTTTATTTTGTAATCTTGCAAGATAAAAATGGTAGAACCAACTAAAATTCGTATTTAAATCCAAGCTTCGAAGGAAAAGAACACCTCAACAACATCTAATCCCCTTCTCACACTTTGGTTTGACTAGATAATAAGCATGTGAAAATTTAAAAAAAAAAAAAGGAGGGGAGGGATGGGGGCTTAGGCCAGGTGCAGTGGCTCACATATCTAACTCCAGCACTTTGAGATGCCAAGGTGGGAAGATCACTTGAGGTAAGGAGTTGGAGACTGCAGTAAGCTAAGATTGTGCCATTGCATTCCAGCCTGGGCAACAGAGCAACAGCCCATCTAGAAATGAAAGGAGGGAGGGAGAGAGGGAGGAAGAGAGGGAGGGAGGGAGGGAGGAAGGTAGGTCAGTCTAGACTTTCAAGTATGATGCTGTGGGAGTGACTTAAAAGAGCAATTTGTCCCTTTTTCAATTTTAAATTGTTGTTAGAAGAGTGGAATTATAGGCCCTTCAAGCCTTTCTACCAAGGGGGTAAAAATCCAGAAGAGTTATCTTTATATTCCCACAGTTCAAGAACTTGGCTGGCTATTGTAATTCACTTTTTTTTTTCAAGTGAACTTATCTCTTTGGTTGGGTATTATAATTCACGTTTTGTTTAGGTGAATCAACCTATCTTTTATTTAAAACAGTAAATAAAATCCATTAAAATATAGACTTCTTCCTCCTCTGCTTGGGCATTCCTTCTAATGTATGCACCAGAGAGCACTAATACCTTGAGTAATGCTAACAGATATTTACCATAAAATGAGTCAAACATTCACTAAGAGCATGAATCTATAACAATGATGATTTTTAAGAGTTAATGCTTTCTTGTTAATAACTCTCTGAATTAGAATTACACTTTACAAATGACCCTAGTAGTAACTATATAATAAAAAACAATAATCTACTTTAACATGGGAAAAAAATGAGTTCTAAATAAAATAAATTTGGAGAAAAACGTTGGATATAACAAAGACATTGTGGGGCATAATTCAGGGTTAGGGATACAAACGTTGATTATGCAGGTACCCTTGTTGATGAGGTGTGCCCCTCCCTCCCCTGGCAACTTCCTTCAACTGCCAATCCCACCCACAACGTTTTTCGCTTCTAAAAGCTAATTTACCTATTGCCATTTTGCCATTGTT